>CAAKHB010003451.1:0-11354 GCA_901007665.1 Aeoliscus strigatus
GGGGGGGGGGGGCGCTGTAGGTCTTTAGCACAGGTATGCATGACGTGTGTGTGGACAGAGGAGTTGTTTGGGACTGATCCTCGTACCAGGAGGTGTCCAGTGTTCAGGAGGACCAGAGTTCACTGTGTGGGTCCAGATCAACTGTCACTGACCAAACCAATCCAAACCAGTCAGACTATGTGAGGGAACGAACCGTGGTCCAGCTCAAACATGTGCTGTGTTCATCCCTTCAATCCGCCCCCAGCGTCATCCCCAGTGGTTTGTGTGTCACAGGAGCTGGCCGCCATCAAGGCCCGAGTTCAGGAGCTGGAGATGGAAGAAGAAACCGAGAGGCTAAAGGAGGAAGAGGACAGATGTGATGTTGGAGACATGCAACTCCTGACCAACAGCCCTCGACCTGGTGAGATGACCTTTCACCTCGTATCTGCCTGCAGTTGGTTTTGGGGCGGAGCCTGTATCGATGATGCTTAGCAGAAGCCAATCAGTCCTGAATGACGGAATGGACACGGGAGGATTCACACATGCATAGAAAAAGTGCACACAACCCTGAATGAATGAATGCTGATTTTTTTTTTCCCCCCCAGACCCTACAAGGGGGATTGACATTCTTTTCAGCCAATCCCATTTGCCCGAGGCTGGAGTTTGACTCATCAGTCAGTCCGACCCCTTTACCCTTTGGACACTTATTGTTGTGTGTGTGTGCGCGCACGCAGCTTTCCGTGCGCATTCATTTTGGGACGGATCTAACTCCAGAGCTAGAGAACCATGTCACATCTGGCGAACAGCTGGGACACTGACGTGGTCACATGTGCCTGAGTGAAATGAAGCAGTAACCCCCGGAGAAGCAGAAGGGCCCCCCCACGTTTCACCTCTCCTGTGGATGCTGGAACAAATGCAGTCTTTGCATGCCGGAGTCAGAATGTCACAAGGCTGCAGTAGAAATGTTTTGGTGAAAACGTGTGTTTCCTTCCAGGACCTTTCTACAACATGACACCTGAGGAGAGGATCGACGCTGACAACAGATCTGTCTATGTAGGAAATGTGAGACAGTTTACGTCACACCGTGCGTGTTTTTCTGACTCCTGCCGCTGTTGAAAAACACTCTGACACAGATGGACAAATTGCAGGTGGACTACGGAGCCACTGCAGATGAGTTGGAGATCCATTTCAACGGCTGCGGTCCCGTCAACCGGGTGACAATCCTGTGTGATCGGTTCTCTGGACACCCCAAAGGGTGAGTGGAGTCCACATCCTGTCAGTCTCCCTTCTCCTCAGCCGCCATCCTGGCTCATGAGCCTCTGCTGGTCTTTCTGCCCCCCGTCACAGCTTTGCCTACATAGAGTTCACGGATCGGGACTCGGTGCAGAGCGCCATTGGTTTGCATGAGACCTTGTTCAGAGGGCGAGTGCTGAAGGTGACGAGCATCCAGAACATGTGAAATAGACACAACACAACATGTACATACAGTATTATCGACAATCAAACATACGCCGTCTCAAGTCACGTACTCCTGTCAGTGTGCACTACAAGGAAGTACACTACGTACTCACAAAGTGCACAGATTTCGACAGGTTAGTACTGTCTCACATCAATACTTACCTGAAATGACAATGTGAAAATGAAACTGACTGTCGATACGCTAGCTGACACATTCTGTGAATATTTCCAACACTTTAACCTCTGACCTCACATCTTAAACCTCAATCTACAGTGAAGACAACAATTCATCACACAAGAACCAAGCTAGCTATCACGCTAACGTTAGCACTGGCCTGGATTCCATCGGTGGGTGATATCACCGTGGCGTCGCTGGTGTCTGTTGTCCTCCACCATCTCTAAAAGTCGTCATTTCTACGTCACTAAGATGGAGGTCGTTGAGGGTGAAAGTGTCCATGGAGCCACTGAACTTGAATGTTTGAGTGGACGTAGTACACTACATGTTCACATACTCATTCAGTGTGAAGGCACTTATGTACTCAACAGACTAAGTTTAGTACACAAGTACTTTAGTTTTCATTTGCCTCCTGTTTATGTTCAGTCATTTTGTTTTCTATCACATCATCGCTGCAAGAACTGCTTGAGTTGTGTTCTGCGTCTCAGGGGTTCATTCTGCATTCCCCTCCATGTAAGGTCATGCCTAAGAGGACCAACATGCCAGGCATTAGCACCACAGACAGGGGAGGGCACCGAGGCGGCCACGCCAGAGGCAGAGGGCAAGGGTTCCGTCCCCACCGGAGCCACAACAGCTCCCGAGGCAGGTTTCGCTATCAGTCGACCAGGCCGCAACACCAGACCCCCCACCCATACCACGGAGGGCTGTCAGCTGGGAAGAGACAATGGGGAAACCCGGAGTACCATGAGCAGGTGCCCAAACGGTACCCGTGTCTTCTCCTCATCACTCCACCTTCAGAGGAGCTGGGGGCCAGCCTGAGTGGACAGCACTTCCCTCAACAGCGCTAGCCCACCCTGCTGCTCCGTCAGAGTGGGACTCGACCGACACGTGGAGACAAGAGCTCGGACTCCGTTCCACAACCCCCAGCTGTGTTCGGGGATCCTCTTTGCTACGTGATTCATTATAAGCGTGTATTGCTGTGAATGCATGGGACAAACATCCAGTTGTTACTCATCTGCAGCTACCCCACCCTGTCTTTTTGCCTGAGATGTGTTCTTCTCCCTTTTTAACATTGGTTCTTTGCTATGTCAGTGGATGAATAAATAAATAAAATGCTCCTGTTTGTAGTACAATGATGCATGTCCTGTGATGTGACAGTTTTATTACACTTCAGTCAACAAGGCGACACTGAGAACAGTTGTATGTTCAGAGAAAAGGGTGGAGTCGTCAACTAGTCTGAACCATCATTCCAGAGACGATGCCATCGAAGGCCCTGGAAGAGAAGGATTCGTCATCAGATGAAGACTAAGTTCTGTGTTTACGCTGAGGTTTCACACGCAGGTGCTCACTTGGACTGAATCGGATCTCCAGCGTTGTGGAACGGGTTGCACATCACGTCAGTGAAGGAGTTGTGTAACTTTCTGAACATCTGGAAGAAAACAGTGCAAGTTACAAAAAAGTGATCAACAGGAGAATAAAGCAATGTTGTTCTGTTCAAAGACACAGACTCAGATTCTCAAATCTCACGATGAACTAGTGACAGAACAGAACAAAGTCCCATGAAAACGTCAACTGAGTCATTCCTTGTTTAGATTATTAATCTCCAGGAGAAACTCACAACTACCACTTTGAAAGGAAGGCCTGTGTTTATCCATATCCAATAATGGCTTTTGTTGGCTGGTGCAGGATGTTGTTGGGAGGTTGTAGCTGGAAGTGTCATAAGCGTTTCCATGACAACTCAGCTAATTGTTGGCTGGGACGGCCCCAGATCATCAGCATGACACTGCTGCATTTTCAACGTGACAAGACAACAAAGTGTCTTCACATCTTTTAAGTCAGCTGAGATTACATTGATGCCCCCCCCCCCACCCTAAGTCTGTGACAAAGACAAATGCCCCTTTCCTACATGTGTTATAGGAATGTAGACTGATACAAGCGGTCTGGGTAAAAATAACAGAACACCAGTCTCTGGAGATAGAGACCCCCGTCTTCTTACTAGGGGACCAAACACAGATGACGGGGGAGTCAAAACATGACTAGATCCTCAGGTTAAGGACACGTACATCCCCACCAGATTATAAGAAATGGACTGAGGCTACGACAGGAGTAGAGTCAGATGGCTGGAGTTAATAATGATGGGGAGGGAGAGAGGGGGCCAGGGGACCGTTTCTTTACTCAGGGTTTGTAAGAACAGGACATGAATCGATGAGATGAGATTGTATATTGTGAATATGTTAGGTCTGAGTTACTCTACATCAGCATGTATATGAAGGTACCAGAGACCCACTGTGACAATGTCCATTCCAGATGGTTGGACTAACAAAGTCATCAAACTTTCTTCTGCTCCTGGAAGGTTCGCGCACGTCTCTGGTGACATCTCCCAACCAGCTGAGACCTCAGGAGCTCTCGTACACAACTGGGAGAGTAGGAGGGACTCTTAGCCTTAAGAAATTGAAACTGACAGTAGGAGTACGTTTCTGAAATCCTCGGTAATCGGTAACACTAAAATGGAACTTTGAGAAACTTGATAAATCCAGGCCCAGGTCTGTCCCATTCATGTGTGAGCGTAGATGCATGTGGGTCTGAACAGGATCAACCGGAGACACTCAGACTTACACTTCTTATTTCATTGTCTCGCAATGAAGTATTGGCAGAGTCCACAACAATGACAAACTTGACCTTCGAGTTGGTCACATACCCGTAGCTGACATGTAAGTCAAGGATATACTTGAACATGGCGCAGACTAATTTACTTAGAATCAAATGAGTCTTTATTCTCCATAGAGATACGTGGCTAAGACCTTTATATGGCACTACCATACAAAAGAATAAACTACTGACACAAACTGATGGTGCAGACTGATTAAAAGGAGTAAAAACAACACAGTCAAGCAGTATCTTAAGCAATTTTGTCGAATTCTCCTCATATCTGTTGCCAGGTGGGAAACTGAATTTTGAGGGAAACTTTTAACTGAAATAGTGATGACTCCTTTGTGTCGAGTAATTCAGGACGGTTTCTGTGAAGCCTGTATTGAACCACTACTTCTAAACTAGGTTTGATGTGCAAAAAGTCACGTGAGTGATCGAGACGTACGAGGCCAGTCACACACCTGGCAACGCTGACCTGACCCAAGATGGAAGGTTTGACATGAAGAGAAATACAATGACTGACATACAGCGTGTCTGCGTTTATGGATCCACACTCACATGCGTGAAATGTGCTTGCAGTTGTGGTGACAATCACAATTGTGTTCTTCATAGACTCATGATGTAAAAGACACTGGACCAAACCAAGGATACACTTTGTAGTCCTCAGTGGGATAAAGCAAGCCCAGGTAGAGTTCTCTCTGGTCTCCCAGGGATTTTCCCACAGCGGAGATCTTCTCCTCCACCACATCCAAAGACGTGTGGACGGTGTAGTGGAACTTCAGCTCATTCTGGGTGGGTACACAACGGATGTACAGCGGGTAGTTCTGATAAAACACGAAAGAGGAAAAACATCAATGAGGCTTTAACAGCGGCTAACGTTAGATTCACCCATACTAAAACCTATGAATATCGAACTGTTAATGACATCTTAACCTTCTACCTTCTACGTCATCTGACATTACGGACGTTTGCTCAGAAATCGAAAACATATTTGCTGTCAAAAGCTCTCGGTCGAAGCTGTGTAAACAAATATCGTTACCTCTTTGGCGATGACTGCTATGCACACCGCCATGTTGGTTTGTCATGGACGAGATCACGTGACATGCCACTTCATGAAGTGGGGAGAAAAGCCGAATACAGTGAGGAGGTGTTTGTTTAGCATTATGTATTTGGCGTTTAACTGTATAGATAAATATATAAATAGTATTTCTTATTATTAGTATTAATATTAGCCTTGTATACGTGCCTTATTGTTATTATCGTCGACCTATTTCTCTCTGTAAAACGTGTACGAAGAGCCCTGAATGCATCATGCAGAAGTCACAGTTTCCCATATATTTCCAGACTGTCAAACAATTAAAACACGCCATGTAATATTAGCGCAATGACGGCAATGACTTATTATTATAAAAAAATGGAAAATGTTTTAAAATTCATCATGCGTAAGTAATGACCCGATTGCTTCTGCGCAAATGTGGCAATGATGATTCGCATGAAGACAAACAAAACACTTCCGTGAGGCTGACAGAACTCCAGCAGAGGAGGCAGAGACATGTTTCCTCCAACTTTTGCTTTCTTTTGTGTAATGATATGTTGTTCATGGACAAAGGCGACATCGTCTGTCTCACCTCCGAACATCATCATCATGCTCATGGATGACGTGAGTAGTTTTTGGGACTTCTGTAGTGTGTCAGGATGGTAGAACGTGGCACTGATCCCCCCCCCCCCCCTCCTCAGATGGGCTGGGGGGACCTGGGGGTGTTCGGCCAGCCCTCCAAAGAAACCCCCAACCTGGATGCGATGGCTTCTCAGGGAATGTTGTTTCCTAACTTCTACACAGCCAACCCTCTGTGCTCCCCATGTGAGTCAGCTGATTTTAAACAGTAACAAAAGGACAGTAAAAGGAGCAGCTGAACCCTCTAATATGCTGTAAAATGACATCAGGGTCCTATGGATGTTCATCCTTTTGATCTGTTTTTAATCTGTTTATTAAGTGTGTGACTTCACATGTTTCACCTCCATAGATAAACATGGTTTACGGGTCTCAGTCGGTTCAATGACCCTGCAAAAAAAAGTTTGAAGTCATTTCTAATGATTATTCATGAATGTTGGCTATTTAAATTAAAGTCAGTTCACAATACGGAGACCTGTTCACATGTCAGGATGGATTTAGAACAGCACCATGTTGTATCGTATGCACGTGAACACAACTCTGTCTACTCACACAGCAAGAGCTGCCCTTCTCACCGGGCGGCTGCCCATACGAAACGGTTTCTATACCACCAACGGCCACGCCAGGAACGGTAAAGTACGAAGACACGACCTCTCTTTCACCACTCAGTGTAAATGTGCAGTATGACGCTGTCCGTCGTCCATTTGTGTAGCGTACACGCCACAAGAGATCGTGGGAGGAATCTCCAAGGAGGAAATTTTGTTACCTCAGATGCTGAAGAAGAAAGGCTACGTCAGTAAAATCGTCGGCAAGTGGTGAGCTTCCTGTTTTCTTTTTGACTTTAAGAGGCCGTTATATTATTCTGATGGCAAAAAGTTTTCATTTAAACAAAGTGAGAATCCACAGCTTGACCATGTAACACAGTTTGACTGCCGCCTGCACACTGACTAGTCTCGTTAAACGTGACAGTTGTTTAACATCCTGATGGAAATGAGCAGTTAGACAGGTGATAAACATGTCAGATATATTGGGGAGTGTCATTAATTGTGCGTTGTAGTTCATGAGAGCTGTTTGAACTAACACCAGTCCAGTCGTGGGCTATGACAGTCTGTGTCAGTACTGATGGGGAGAGTGTGGATGTTTCCAGAATGTTTCACTTTCACAGAGACATGGAAAACAACGATGTGTGTGTGTGTGTGTGTGTGTGTGTGTGTGTGCAACAGAAAAGGAGATTTACATGATTTTCTTCTTCCAGACTGATTAGTGAAGGACGTCTGCTGATGTCAGCAGCTGCTGGTCAGGACGTACTAATGTTTGTTTGTTGTTAGGGTGCTGCGTTCAGCACCCTCAGACCAAATACATCACCACAGTACTTGGTGGAATGCATCGTTTTCTGCCTTAGCGACAGTGATTGGCTGAGCTGCTGGGTGATCGGGCCCCAGGAGAGAAAGAGGAGACGAGGGACATAACGATTCTTTATGTTGTTGACACACGTTCCTGTTAAAAGACAAATAACTCTGACAGAGATGTGGAGATGTGGAGATGTGGTCAGCAGTAGTTGAGGCTGTCATGACGTCACACTGGTCCGACTCGTTGATCCAGGCACCTGGGCCACAGACCTCCGTTCCTTCCTCTGGAGCACGGCTTCGATGAATGGTTCGGTGCCCCAAACTGCCATTTTGGTCCATACAACAGCAGTTACAGACCCAACATCCCCGTGTACAACAACTCTGAGATGGTCGGCAGGTATCACACACACACACACACACACGCACTCTGAGCACCGGGTTGTGGTTGTAAAGTTGTGGAATAGTCAGGCTGCTTCCTCCCTCGCCCTCCTCCGTAGCAGCTGTGCCTGTACATTCCATTTTCTGCCCATATGTGTATCCGGGGTGGTTGGAACAGTCAGGTGTGCTTTCGTCCTAGTTTAATCATCAGAGTTTAATCACCGAGATGCATGTGGAGAAACAAACACGTCCTCCAGAGGCAGGTTGTGTCTCCAGGACACCTGGAAGAAGTGAAGCATGAGACAGAGAGATGCCCAGCGCGGCACCACGCCTCACTGACGGCTCCTCTCTTCTCTGTGGAGACTTCCGGCCGTCCGACGGGGACGTGTGTTTCCTCGTGTACTGTCTGTGGTAGTTGAAGCAGGCTGACACACCACAGTCCATGAATGTGGCACATGTGTTTGTAAGTGGCAATAAACATAAGAGGAACGTCTCTGCCTTGTTTTCCAGATACTATGAGGAGTTTAACATTGACAGGAAGACGGGCCAGTCGGACCTCACACAGATTTACCTGCAGGTAAGCTGCGGTAGTGTGACCACCGCTGGAGCTGTGACTAGTCGGCTGTTTCCTGCCCACAAACACACAGAGTGTCAGTGTGAGAGAGATGAGAGAAGTGACCCGTAAACTCAGTAAGCACTTGTATACAGACACAGACAACCTCAGACACATGAATGAATCTGGGAGAAGACAAACGGCAGCAGGTCGTCTGTGGTGAGACCAGGAGATTCTGCCCTGATTGAGGGTCAAAGGTCAGAGTGTGTGGTATTGTGTGTAAATTCCATGAGAAGTTGTTAAACTGTTATAAAACAGAAAAAATAAGAAAAAGAAAATGAAGTAGGGGAGGACGGTGATGGTCAGCATCCTGTTGCTTTATGGTCGTTTTTTGTTGTTTTAGTTGAATATCTGGTGTGTACTCATGTGTACATCCAGGTGTCTTCATACTGTAGTTCTGGACCTGGACCGTGACATTTCGTCCGTGTTGCGCTCAGCGTGGATGTGGAGGACTTTGACTCATGTCCTCATGTTTCTATCCCTCGTCTGTCGTCTTCATGTGGAATTCTTGGACTGATCTGATGATGTCACAGAGGTCTGAGGTCGATTGTCCTGTTTCTTACTGTTTCTCCTTCAACTCTGACCTCCTCCTTTTCTTCCAGCTGACAGAGCTCCTCCATAAAAAAATGTGTCTTTCTTTCCCAAATTGTGAAATCGTATTCTGTATTTCAACTCTGCTCTCGTCTTCAGGTCAGTTTGACCCGGATGCATTCATGTTGGCACAAAGAACACACTCACACACACACACACACACAAAAGGACCACGAGCACACACACTGTTTTGATTTTATGATGAAGTAGATTTTTAAGCAGTTAAAAAAGAGGACAAAAGGTGCTGGCAAAATGGGAAGAAAGTTATTTTTGATTTAATTTGTATATTATAGTTTCTTATTATTATTATTATTATTAACGACAACAACAATAATGTGTTATTATTATTGTTGTTGTTGTTGTTGTTATTATTATGTTCATATAATTAAATATGTGATTTATTTTATTGTATTTTATTTTTGTTGCGTTTCAGTCCAGTGTTTTATCCACCAGTATTATAGACTATTATAGACACAACAACTGATTCTTTTTTTGGACTCTAATGTGCAAAGTTGGTATCATTTCTTGTTCTGTAGGAACCCTAAGGTCAGAGGTCATTCAGTCAGGTTTGCACTGACACTGCAGAGCTCTGTGGGGGAAGCGTGTGTGTTGACGGGGTCACTCCTCCCTCCTACAGGAAGGTCTTGATTTCATCCGCCGGCAGAGTCACAGCCAGCAGCCCTTCTTCTTGTACTGGGCCCCCGACGCCACACACGCCCCCGTGTACGCCTCCAGACGCTTCCTGGGGAAGAGCCAGCGGGGCCGGTACGTGAACGTCCCCCGACCTCAGATGCTTTCAGGACAGACGTGAGCGTCGGTGTGAAGGACGTGGTGCTGTGTAGGTACGGCGATGCGGTGATGGAGCTGGACGACGCCGTGGGTCAGATCCTGTCACGGCTGCACACTCTGGGGGTCGCAGACAGCACGTTTGTCTTCTTCACGTCAGACAATGGAGCTGCTCTCACGTCCGGCCCGGATGAGAGTGAGTGCTGGCATGCGGGGGGGGGGGGGGGGGGTCGCTGTCCTCCATGTGTACGTGTGTTGAATGTGTCTGTGGTTCTCTCAGGCGGCAGCAACGGGCCCTTTCTCTGTGGGAAGGAGACCACGTATGAAGGGGGCATGAGGGAGCCGGCCATCGCCTGGTGGCCGGGACACATACAGGGAGGCACGGTGAGAGGCTGGAAAAAAACCTTCTCAAAGTTGAGCTGTGGATTTGTCCCGTGAGATCAAATGAAGAATCCGTGGACAGTATGGACAGAGACCAGAGAGTGTCCTTCTGACGGTAGCAGACATGTTCATGTCACATACCGTAAATAAGGTCCAGTGACGAGTTGATCTGCTAATCCTCTGAATTCAATTCCTTTTAGTGTCTTCTGTGTCTTAGTTTCGCTGTCTGTCTGTGTGTCTGTGTGTCTGTGTGTCTGTGTGTCTGTGTGTCTGTCTGTCTGTGTGTCTGTGTGTCTGTCTGTGTGTCTGTCTGTCTGTGTGTCTGTGTGTCTGTCTGTGTGTCTGTGTGTCTGTGTGTCTGTGTGTCTGTGTGTCTGTGTGTCTGTGTGTCTGTCTGTCTGTGTGTCTGTGTCTGTGTGTCTGTCTGTCTGTGTCTGTGTCTGTCTGTCTGTGTCTGTCTGTCTGTGTGTCTGTGTGTCTGTGTGTCTGTCTGTCTGTCTGTGTGTCTGTGTGTCTGTCTGTGTCTGTGTGTCTGTCTGTCTGTGTGTCTGTGTCTGTGTGTCTGTGTGTCTGTGTGTCTGTGTGTCTGTGTGTCTGTGTGTCTGTGTGTCTGTGTGTCTGTGTGTCTGTGTCTGTGTCTGTGTGTCTGTGTGTCTGTGTCTGTCTGTCTGTCTGTCTGTCACCCAACTGACCACGTTCAGCTCCCAGTAACTGTTTATCGTGACGGCCATCTGCCTTTCAATGCCCTTTCGCTCCTGTTTCCAACTCTCTCTTTCCTCCTTCCTACTTCCCTGTTAAACCCCCCACCCACGCCGCGGTCCTCTAATCCTGTGCGTTCTGCAAATGACTTTTAATTGTATTAGGGGCAGCTGTGACACAGGCTGTGACGCAGAGGGATTTGGAGGAAGAGCGAGCGGAGGCTGCCGTCTGCAGTAAGCCTGGCCCCTGGCTCATCTCACAGGGTTGTGCTGGGGCCTGATAGCGCTGCAGAGTAACGAGGGAGAGGGGGATTGGGAGCGTCTTAAACAGCTAATCTGTTTGTGTTTTCGCTGAGGTTGGATTGAGCCGTAATGAGGACTTCAGTATCTGAATATGCCAGGCGTTCAGGATAAAGGACGGGGGCTGTGAGGGAGGAAGATGTAAGAGAAGTGTCTGGTGTGGAAACCAGGGAAGGAGGAGGAATGTTAAAGAGGTTGGCGATGCCACA
The DNA here is from genome assembly GCA_901007665.1 of Aeoliscus strigatus. Taxonomy (NCBI): domain Eukaryota; kingdom Metazoa; phylum Chordata; class Actinopteri; order Syngnathiformes; family Centriscidae; genus Aeoliscus; species Aeoliscus strigatus. The sequence goes on from CAAKHB010003451.1 coordinate 11,239, forward strand.
CCGTGTGTGTGTGTGTGTGTGTGTGTGTGTGTGTGTGTGTGTGTGTGTGTGTGTGTGTGTGTGTGTGTGTGTGTGTGTCATGGCAAATACCTGCTGTACCCCACAGAGGTCATTTG
>CAAKHB010003452.1:17626-29409 GCA_901007665.1 Aeoliscus strigatus
CTGCGGCTGCCTTATCTCTGTAATTGGCACTGGGGGGGTCAGAGCAGCAGGCGTAGATAATCATGGCTGGGGGTCAGAATATGTTTGCTGTTCCCTCCCTTTGCTTCTTCCTCTTCAACTCCTCCTTCACCATCATATGCTCGGCCACTGCACCCCCCCCACCCCACCTCCCCACCCCCCACACACAAAATAAAAAAAACCCACACACACACATGTGGAACCATGCGGGAGACGTTTTGGTTTCAGCCACAGGAGGCTGTGTTGCTCTGTCAGCATACAACAGTGTCCTCGATTGACTGCCTGGGGGTGGTGGTGGTGGTGGGGGGGGGAGTGGGGTGTGCGCGCGAAAGGACCAGCAACAAATGCTGTGTGTGTCTGTGTGTGTGTGTGTGATCACACACACACACACACACACACACTCCAACACTTCAGTGGATCTTCCACGATGAGCCTGTTGAGATGGAGAATCTGATATTAAAAAAAGAGCCAATGGCGTTATCTTCAAAAAGGAAGTCAATCCTGTCGTTCGCCATGGAAACCGCATGGACGTCTGCAGCCTCATGTAACTGTTGCTGCCTGTTTCTGCAGAAGAAACCACCAACCCGTACGGGTCACTTATGTGCACCACCATTCCTGACAAACTCCATCCCAAACAAACACGCTCCTGTAACGTGTATGGATTCGTGCGTGTGTGACTCAGCCTTTCCAATCAAGCCAGCGCGCGCCTCTCATCTTTAAACAAGACACTTCCGAATCTGAAAGTCAATGAAGGCAGTTAACACAGTTACCGGTCGTGAATCATAAAAAACGGCTCCCCTGGGTCTCGGCGGAGGGCTTTCATTTGCATCGTCCACCCTCGGTGAATTCAATTTCAGCCAGGGAAGTCGGAAACACATTGTTTTTCTGCAGAGTGGTCGTGGAGCAAGCGTGTAGTTTGGCCGCTGTGACGTGGACATTTGAGATGATCATGCTCAATTCTACTTGATGTGATGACGTGTTGAACCGCAGTGTTCTTATCAGGAGTCTTATTCTGAGGCAGATCTGCATAATAACCTAATGAATCCCTTTAGTGTTGGGTGTTTTTATTGCGGCAGCTGAAGCCATGTGACATTTAAAGCCTCACAGTCAGAAGACGTGTGGTTTATTAAAAGTAAGTTGTCTCTTCCTGATAAGCTGTCTGGACATATTGAGCCACGTTACATAGATTCACTGTGTGAGCACGACGTCGTACCTTTAATCACAGATCTCCGCAAAGGAACGCCACACGTCTCTGCCATTAAACCAAACACTTTCTACCTTGGAAACATTTGTTGAACAGTTCTCCTTGACTCACAGAACGTCTTTGTAGCACAGAAATGTAAACCCCACAAAGTATCTGATAATCAAATATTTAACTCAAATATTTAACTCTGTTTAGACCGAAGGAGGAAACCCTGTTATCGGTCTGCACCTTTGGTCAAACTGATGGGCATTTTACATCGTAATTATTAGTTTAAAACACCAGAATGCAGCACCGACATCATTAGCATGTTGTGTTTATATGTCGATAATTGAAGCCTACATCTCTATATCTCAAAATATTACAATAATTTGTGTCCGGTTTGTGTCAACCACTGATTTTGCAGTTAAAATATGAAAGAAGCTCCAATCTGAGATACTGGATTTTACTGTGTGCCATGTTTTTCAAAATTAGAACAAAGAAAGGCTTGAACATTTCAGTTTAGGTTTGAATGAATGTATGGAAGTTTCACTGTTTGAATTAAATTACTTTAATTAAAAAAAAAAAAACTGAGACGCACCGATATGTTCAGACTCATCCGTTCCAAAAAGATGTGTATTGACATTATGTTTTCCAGTCTAGCTCATGTAAAATAACATGGATATTTTTTGTGTCAATATTAATTTCGTTAAACTATTTGCGAACATTAACGTTTGCTGTGTGTTTGTCTGTGTCAGGCAGATAAAGGATTCCTCAGCCTCAAATTTGTATTTACATGCGTTCGTGCCCGACAAGTTCACATTTAATCAAGTCGGTAACAGAGATGTTGGAGGAGACAGAAGCTGTGGTCGGTGGACGCAGGGCGCAGTTGGCACCCGTAGGCGAGGAGTGTCTGGAGCTGGATGTGTAGCAATCAGAAGAGACATCGCGTCACCCCGAGCCGCTCGACGGTTGGCTGGAGGGAGCGGAGGAAGGGAGGAGGAGTCACAGAGTTGTGTGGCCTCGCCGCCCAGACATCCGTCGGCTCGTGTAATCAAGTGTGAAGGTTATGAGGAACAAACAGCCATTAACCTCCCAAACAGCCCATCAGCGCCGTCTGAAGGAGCGTGTGTGTGTGTGTGTGTGTGTGTTTCGTTTATTGGTGTTTGATGGGTTCAGTGGTTTGTATAAGTGTGTGTGATGGCCGCCAGGGTGCATCTGTGTACCTGAGTGTGTGCAGTAGTGCTCGTCTCAACTACTGTGTGTGTGTGTGTGTGATTATCTATTTCTTACCATTTCAGTGTGTGTGTGTGTGTGTGTGTGTGTGTGTTGGACATGCCACCGGGTCGGCTGGTGTGATGTCACACCGAACCGATCCATCTGTGGAAACTACACAAGGGAGAAGTCATCGGCGTCAAGCACGAGGAAAAGAGCACCGGTCCTGGGATTTGGAGGACCGCAGCATCCAAAAAGTCTCCTGAACTGCTGCCCTCAAAAGGCTCCAGAGCATAAACATGTGGGAATCGACATCTGCTCAGTAGTAGAGTGGACTTCTTAAACGCGTTTGGCAGCTAAACAGCTCAATAGTAGAAGTAGAGAAGCACCAGGAGAGCTCAGACCTCCTCCAGTCAGCTCGTTTCCACCCAATGTCATCGTCCTCATTCATTTGATCTCCTCTGATAAACCCACTGATCATCAAACAGGACTTAGTCACTCATTGTCAAATAGAAAAAATCATTCGCAACGTTGTCACACATATCATGATCTTTTTTTTTCTTCGTTTTGTTCATTTTCTTTTTTATTTCAATTTTAAAACTATAAACAACCCTCCGTCCAACCCCCGACCTTTGGGTTAACAGACAGACCCCCTAACCACTGGTCCACAGAGACAGTCCACTGCTGCTGTTGTGGAGTTCTAGACACAGATGTCCGACAATGAGGAAGAATCCTTCAACAGATTCCTGGATCCAGATGGTTCCAGAACAACATTCAGTCATCTGGTCCTGGTCCATTAGCAGCATTTACTCAACATTTCATTCAAATCTGTTCAGAACTTGTTAGTTATTTTGCTAATAGACAGACAGTTTTACAGTAAAAAAACAACTGAAAGCGGAGCGTGTGGTTGGAGAGGTTGTGTGTTTGAAACGTTTCTACGATCGGTTCATTTGGATGAGGGGGGACATTTCAACTGAAGAGACACCACGCTGCGAGGCGAGGTTTAAAGCAAATCAATACCGAGTGGAGTGGTTTGCGTGGCGATGTGGGGTGTTTCAGAAAGCTCCGGAAGAAATGGTGTGTGTGTTTATGGGGGGTGGAAGGGACGGAGGAAGGGGGCGATCCTTTCCACTGATGAAACTACGGAGCTGTGCCAGGACAGCAGATGGCGCCGGAGCAGAGGGGGCACGGGGTTGGCACAGTAACTGTAACACACACACACACACAGATTCATTCTCACACACTAACCAAAGTAATCTGTGACATTCCTCTGCCAAGTTCTTGACCAGGGGAGCTGATGCTGCATTTCTTCCTTCATCTTTTGCCTTCTCACTTAGTCTAAAACACACACACACACACACACACACACACACACACAAACTCCCGATGGTTTAATTTGGAGCTCTGGCCTGTTTGCAGGAAAGCTGGGCACCGTGTTTGTGTGGGAGATGGAGCCATTGTGCACAGTGTGTACTGCTCACCTCTGAGAGGTTGAACAGCAAGGTCTCTCTCTCTCACACACACACACACCTCCCACAAACACAGGAAGGAGGGCTGCTGTGTCGTGTGAGTTCATACCCTGCAGTACCTACACCTGAGGAACGCCTACCAACCCCCACTCGTGCACTAAACTCTGACTCTGGCACATCCAAACAGATTTCCACCTGTCTGATAACATATGATCATCATCTAATTCTAATCTTATTGATAGATTAGCACAAATAAGACTGAAGTGTTTATTGTCTCTACGCTGGTGTGTGATGATTCACCGGCAGCTGTTCAGCACGTTATAGTCCATTAAGGAAGAAAACTGTGTTTCGTGTTTGATGGAAAATCAAGGAGAACGTGTTCGTTCTCCAAAGAAAACGCTGCAGGTTCACGGCAAACAGGCCCCAGCGAGTGTGTGACTCTTGTGTGGCCGTCTGGCTGACTGTACGTCGACGTCACTGCTCTCTCCAAAGGCCTGATTACACCTATACCTCCAAAGGAATGTGCGTACGTCTGCATGTGTGTCTGCGTTCACCTACTTCCCCAGATGGGCGCCCAACAGGGGGGTTTGCCCGAGGTCCATCACCTGGTAGTGAAATGCTAATCATGAGCATAAATAAACCCTGCACATATTCCCTCTGTGATGGAGCATCTGTCTTTGCTGTGCAGGAATTTATGGAGGCATTGCACTCCGTCCTCCTTGTTTTCATATAAATCCACCAGAAAAAAAAAATGCACGTATACAATTCCCCTCCGTCAGCATTTTGTCTTGTGTTTAATGCTCTGCTTGAGAAATCTATTCTAGTATCAGCACTCATCTCTCCTCTGTTCCCCCCTTTGGCAGGAATTCTTGCTATTCTCCTTCCACGGAACGCTGCTGAGCCAAACATTAAACGCAGAGCCCGTTTTAATTGGGCCCACTGTTCTATTTCCAGCCATTCATTCATATCGTGAAGGTCGCTCGCTGCTCACACCCGACCAGGGGAGCCGCGCATCGCGCTGTCAAGACGTCAGGATCTGTCAGGGAGAGACAAGAGAAACGTGATCATCTGTTACGGGACACACTGATGGGAAAGATTGGGGTGGTATATTACAGGACGGTTGATTAGATTAGATAGGAACTTTATTAATCCCTCAGGACGGTTCCAGGAAATTCACATTCCAGCAGCAGCAGCACAAAACTGTACAATAGGACAGCACACAAAGTAAACGGAAAAAAAAAAGGATATTACAAAAAAAATATATATATTTGTATACATATTAAAAAATAACATATAATTTCAGTTTGTTAATTTTGGGCTCTCATCCTCTCTTAATCTTGAATTCACTGGTCTTCTCCGGGGTATTTGTTTGTTCCTCCCCGGCTGAGTGTGACCCACCATTCACAGATTAAACTGTCTTGTTATCTCAGTAGCACCATCACATCCAGTCCCTCGTAGCGAACTTTGACCCCCTGCATTGTCAGCACACCCTGCAGTTCCCCATGACCCCTTGTAATCTCCCCGTGACAAACGGCTGGCTTCAAGCCGCCCCCCCCCCACACCCACCCATGTTTGACAGTGTGAGTCATGGCGCCACCAGCTGTCGACCTGCCAGGAAACGCCAGCGGCCCTCTCATTCAGTGTCCCCGTTGTTTTGGCCTCGACGTTGGCTCGCGGTGATGCTGGCACAGTCCGTGCGCTGTCTGTGTGCGCTGGATCCCACCGATTGTCAACGACAAATGGGGATGTTGGCGGAGCCGCACAAATCCCTATCGAAGCGCAGAACAAACAAAGTTAAACGAGCCTCCTTGTGACTCGTGTCGTCCTCTTCCGTTAATTTCAAAGCTGCGGTTTCTGTGATTCTGTGGTTCTAGATTCAATTTGTCAGACACTTGAGCACCTCAGACTCAGATTGTCATCAGCGGTCCAAGAGACATCTGGATTTCTGTGGCACCGCTGCAGTCAGACAAAACAAATATTTCTCCTGGTTCATTTTCTTGATTTCCACAGCACAAATTATGTCATTATGCCCCCACTGCAGACTGATGATGAATTTCATTCTCTCAAGTTGTTTTGATTACAGTTCAGACATAATAATCACACAACTGCACTCGAGTACTCGCTGCTGCAGCTACAACCACGCTGGCTGAATGGAGACTAATGGAGAGAAAATGGCAGCCATTGGCTGACGGCTCCTCTTCCATTGATCCAATCACATCCATCAATCAGAGTTGTTTACGGAGAGACAAACAAATACCCGTGATGGATGACAGCTGGTGATTATGAAAGCCCCCCAAAACATCACACTTCTCATTAATGGTGTCGATGGAAATAATCCTCAAACCTGGCTATTTTTACATCTTAGGAAATGTGAGAGGATTAAAAAGATGCGGCGCTGAAGCGAGAGGGGCCCTGTGGTTACGTGTTCACAGCTTTTTGCCCTGATCATTTCCAGCACAAAGTGAGAGGTCACAAGTGGCAGGATCTGAATTAATTTCAGTCTAGTAATCATCAACTGGGTTATTAATACGATCTGAGTCCTCCTTTGTCTGCTGGCGCTGGGTTTCATTCTGACATGTTTTCATTTCTTCTCCTTTTCCACATTCAGACGGTTCAGACGGGGTCACGGTGGATCCGGGCGTACGCTCCCTCCACGTACATACATGTCAGGACAGAGTAATTCACACACTCAAGTTAGGACCAAACACGAATAGTGAATATGTAGTCACGTTTATACCATTGACTCAGTTCATTGCAAAAAAGCAGTCTTTTTATTTATATTTAGTGCAATGTATTGTGCTTATTTTATTCTTTGGAGCACTTGAAAGTTTGAGTTTTAAATGTCGTTGTACTAAGTGACGGTACAACGTGAAGCTCTTCTGGTTCTCTGATTGTGACCGCAGTCAGTCGGTGAAGTTGGTAGGAATGGGGAGGAAAAGACAGTTTTTTTTTTTTCCCTTTTTTGCTTTTGCTTGCGATGGCATGAGTTGAGGAGGTGGTATCGCAGCGTCTGGGTGTTTCTATTTCTGTTCCTGTGTGGGTGCCATGTGCCGGGGGGGTTGTTGATGTGTCGTCTGTCTGAGGAAGAGGTAGAAAACTTAAAATACCAAAAAAAAAAAAAAGTCCTCACTTCTGTCCGAATAGCACACTGACCTGGTAGGTCGACGTGGATCAACTGGCGTAATTTGATCGTCACACGTCCATGAACGAAAAGCTTCGGCACCTCAAACTACTCCCTGCCCAAAGTTCTCCGTTGCTCAGCAACAGCACATCCATCGTGCCCCGCCATTGTTAGCGCTACTAAATATCCAAACGGCTCAGACTTTGTGTGCAGCCGCGGCTCTGCTCTAATGAATATTACACACTTTTCTCAGTCCGAGCACCATCCAGCTGCTTTGTGACCGCTCCTTTGAAGCTTCCTTAAACTTTTTATTCCTCTTTCCCATTTCCTCCTGCATCCTTATGTCTATCAACCTCTCTGAAGGCAGCTGTGTCCCATCCCGCCTGCAGCCATTTCCTTTATATTTACTTCTCACAAGGTGTGATCAAAAGTTTCTCCATTCGGTTTTATGTGTCTGGAAGAAAAAAAAAAAAGAAAAAAGAAGAAGAAGAAGAACCAGGAACCATTTTTTCTACTCAATCATTCTATCCTCCCAGCTTTGACTCTGTATTTACTCGTCCATCTTTCACCGCCATCGTCCTCATCAGTAACACTGATTATAATTCATTTAAAAAAAAAAAAAAGCACCTGCTCTATGTATCTTTGTTTTGTTGACATTTTATTCAAGTGATTGAGCTGTTTGTTCCGAGTTCAGTTCCCCAGTTTCTCATTTTTTATTTCCTTTATTTCCTCTCTGGCCCGGTTCTCTGTTTTCTGCTTACTCAGTGGCTGGATTCTGTGCTTTTGCTGCCAGGCACTGGGTGAATGAATCTCTTTGGACATCACTTCTCATCCTAAAACTTTTCCTCTTGTTTTTGCTCCCGACTCAGTCCTCCTTCTTATCAGGTTTAAAACTTTTCTTTGGACAGTTGTATAATTAAAACACAAAGTGATACCTGGCCTCTTGAGAGATCCTGCATCCGAGTTATTTCCAGAGTTTATGACGCAGGAATCCTGTCCGCTCTCCGTGGCATATTAAACCAGATTCATGACTGCTGGGTTTATTAACCCCCCCAAGTTGGTTCCCAACGTCACAGTTTGTATTCATGTTGTAATTAGACTGTGGTTGGCAGGTGATGTATATATCACAGACTTTGAAAAGACTCTCAAAGAAGCATTTCAGTCCCACCATCTGTCCTCGCATCAGGCTCCTTCAGTGGTGGAGGCGAGCCAGGGGGGGTTGTGGAGGGTGGGGGGGTGTGGCGGTTGACTGAAGGTGGATATTTCACATGGAATCCTTTGACTTGAGCGCTGCAGATAAGAAAGCCAACCAGCCCGATGCTCCCACTGACTACTGAACTTGTGATGGACGTCACAAACCCCAGGGGTTGGGATGTGACTAGTATCTGTTGTTTGTCATGCCTGGGACTGCCTGGTGAAATTCTCCCCGTCACAAAGATCTTCTAGTCTTGCTCGTTTGTAACCTAGTCCAACATGATCTGCTACCTCACATACTGCATTCGTTCAGGGATCTCAGACTCCGGTCCCCGAGGGCCACCTATCCTGCAGGTTTTAGATGTCACCCTGCTCCTCCCTCACCTGAATCAGTCTCTGTGACGTTCTTGTGAGCCCTGGTAACGAGCTGCTGATTTGAATCAGGCGTGGAGGAGCACGGTGACATCTAAAACACTCATAGGTGTGAATGTGTTTCGCAAACATGCAGGTTTTCTCCACCAATCCCGTCACCTGCTGTGTGTGGTTGTTGGAGAGTGTACACACACACACTGCTGCCACTATGCTGTGTGTGACTTGAACCCCCCCCCCTCCCCTCCCTTCTTTCCTGAAGGTAAAGGACCTGAGACACTGTTTGCGGGGCAGAAGCTGAATGACAACGAATGGCACACGGTGAAGGTGGTGCGGAGAGGAAAGAGCCTGCAACTGTCGGTGGACAACGTCACAGTGGAAGGTGTTGTATCTTTTAATTTGTTCAAACCAAAAACTTAACTGCTGTCGAGATGGTTTCATTAAGGCACCGTGAACAGAGCAGAAATCCTGGAAAATAGAATATTTACAAAAACAAAAGGGTTGTACAGGTTTGGCTAGCTGGCATCCTTAGAAAATACCAGGAGAAGGATGAGAGGCCAAAAGACGAGGAGGAGTCACGGGCACTCGCAGCACTGTGGCCTCAGGCTGAAGGATGGGGCAGGGGATAAGGAAAGAGGTGAGAGGAGGCGTGAGCTTGATGGAAGGAACGGAATGAACAGGGCCAGAAGCGACAAATGGCCCTGTGGAATTCTGCTTGGTTTTAAACGGGATCATGGAAAGAGGAGAGGGGGGGGGGGCAGCACCCACGGAGATGATGCAGGTGAGAATTGTAAAGGGAAGGTGAGTTGGCAAGGTCACCACTGCACAAGGAACACCAGAGGTGGCTTCTCCTCCATTAGTTCTTTCATTTCTATCGAGCTTATGCTGCTTTTTCATGATGCGGTTCTGTCTCGACTCGCTTTTGGTACCATGTTACGAACGGGGCCACACGGCCATGACGTAACACAAGGAAGGAAAGCGTGGAGTGGAAAAGGGCCATTAGTCTGCTCACATGCTTTTGCTCACATGTTTTCCCTGAATGAATTGTTCTCAACATGTCAGTCTCTGATTTTTTTTTTTTTTTTTTTTTTCATCCTTTCACCATTCCAGGCCAGATGACCGGTGCCCACACACGCCTCGAGTTTCATAACATCGAGACGGGTATAATGACCGAACGGCGCTTCATATCCGTGGTGCCGTCAAACTTCATCGGCCACCTCCAGGGCCTGACCTTCAACGGGGTGCCCTACCTGGACCAATGCAAAAACGGCGACATTTCCTACTGCGAGCTGAACGCCCGCTTCGGCATGCGTCACATCATCGCCGATCCTGTGACGTTTCGAACCAAAGGCAGCTACCTAGCGTTGGCCACGTTGCAGGCGTATGCCTCCATGCACCTCTTCTTTCAGTTTAAAACCACTACGCCCGACGGCCTGATGCTCTTCAACTCTGGTGACGGCAGCGACTTCATCGTTGTGGAGCTGGTGAAGGGGTGAGTGTTCCAGTCCAGTCTCGCGTCGTGTCAGATGATGAGTCCCTGAATGACATTTGTACGTTCAGTATGTTCTCAGGAACATGTAAGAATAACTTTGTATTCAAGTGAGTGAGTCATTCAGCCGTTCGTTTGAATGAATGTGACCTTGTGCAGGTGAGTAAAACACGTCGGTTCGACTGAAAGTTGTGAGTTTTTTTTTTTTTTTTTTTTGAGTTGATTACTCAGAGTTCATAAGCACAAGAAAAATCTGACGTTTGCACATTCTTTCGCAAAGGCTTGGGGAAGCAAAGGCAGACCAGACATTAAATCACCTGAAAAGTTCTTCATAATTACAGTATAAAAAGGAGGCTTTATGCTTTTGTATCTGCCTTCCTCTTGTGCTCTATATTCAGCAGTGGTAAGAACACAAAGACCTGAGCTGCTTCTGTCACACAAAGACAAGAGCCTCCATAAAGGCTTTGGAATTGTGGGAGAGAAAGAAAAAAAAACACAACATAAAGGATACCTTGAATGAAAGAGCCACAATAGCCTTTAAACCGCACACAAAAGACGACCATATTTATGCAAAAAAAGGAATTGTGCCATCGTGTCTGCTTGTAGGTCTTTTAGTCAAAAGCAGGTTTCTGTTTTTACTTTCAAACCAGATTAATAGACCGGACCCGGATGTGTAGTTGTCATTCATGTGTGCTGTTGATACGTCGACCGAAGGAGGGTGGCCATGTTTGACAAATGAAATTTCAGGGTGTTTCTTTCCTTCAAGGTCTGAAGTCAAACTCTCTCCTCTCAGGTACGTCCACTATGTCTTTGACCTCGGTAACGGGCCGTCGCTGATGAAGGGCAACTCCGACAAGCCGCTCAACGACAACCAGTGGCACAATGTAGTGGTGTCCCGGGACGCCAACAACGTACACACGCTGAAGATCGACTCACGCACCGTTACTCAGCACTCCAATGGAGCCCGCAACCTGGACCTCAAAGGTAAGAGCAGGCGCTCCGTCCATTCTTTCTTGTAGAAAGCATTACTGCTGACAGGAAACTGTTCCTCTGTCATCTCTGGTCCGTCCCTTAAGTGTCCTTGGAAGGTCGCCATGAATGCACGCCGGCTCGAATACATCTAAATTAGACCCATTTTAAGTATCCCGTTGGCTTTTCGAATAGCTCGTCCGTAGATCCATTGATTTTCTCTGCCACTTAGCAATTCTTTAGTGGGGTGGAGAAACCAGATCAGATCACTATTCCAGTGTCTTTGAAAGGAAGGTTTTTCTAATTTAAGCTTCTCGGATGAGCGGAGAAGCGCCTTCGAGCAAACAACAATTCCAGTTTCCGACGATTCAACCCAGCAAGTTGCGATGGAGGCTGGAAGCTCCGGTAATTGCAGGCCCCACGAGTCAGCTGTTGTGTTTTTCAATACCTGCCAGAGGCTGCCTGTGGCGTGAAGGAGTCACATCAGTGCAATAAACGAGTCGGGTAGGGAAGACAAAGGGATATTTACCTGAAAGTCAGACAAAAGGATGATGACAGCGGGCACCAGCCGACGTAAGAGTCGATCATCATTGCTCGGCTCTTCCAACAGGTTGTCTGTCGAAATGCCTCTGAATATTGTCTCTCTGAGTCTGGAGAGCTCTGGAAGGTTCTTGTGAGGTGGATTAGGAGTTTGGTGCCACAGGACTACTGATGGCAAGATGGCACCTCAGTCACATCTGTGAAGGTTTATCACCCCCC
>CAAKHB010003452.1:29429-52168 GCA_901007665.1 Aeoliscus strigatus
GTCCCCCCGCTTTTTTTCCAGAGTTATCCTTTGTAGCGTATATAATGCAATTTAAAAGCTCAATCATAAGAGGAACAGCGCTTTGGCAGCAACGCCAGCTAATGCAGAACAAGCTTTTCTAAGCTGCAGACATGGGGAACGGACGAGTGTAAAATTAGCTACCATGGTGATAGAATACTAATAACGTGCCTGGTGCACACGGCCAATTATGCAGTTTTCACAGGGTTTTAGACGGGAGATTTTTTTCCGCCATATGTATCATCATAATTTCAGGCCGTCATGTTCAGGGAGGCATCTGTGATTACAGGATATCATCAGCTGTTGTTTTTTTTTTTTTGGAGAGTAGCGTGCATCGTTTTAGCAGAGTATTTGTGAGATGATCTGTGGTGCAGATCTCCTGAAGAAAAAAAGAAAAAAAGAAGTGTGTGTGTGATCAAGGGGTGTGTGTCTTTGACTGCTGTCAGTCAGCTCAAAGAGTAGGAAGGAAAAGGTAGTGGATGACACATTTCACCCAACTTATTCTACCAGTGTCAGGGAAAAACATCAAGGAGAACATGAGAGCGTTTAGTTAATTTATTCAACTTCATCACAGCTGAATGATGACGTGCCAGATTCTCAACTCGTCTTAGTGCGCCGACTTCTGTAAAGCTGATGGGTGAATGCAGGAAGTGTGTTGCCTTCCAAAACAAAGCTGGCACAAGCTTTTATTATGACAAGATGGCGCTCCTCCATTCATTTTTCTCCCCCATCAATTAAATGACTTCGTTGTCCGCGTTCTTCGCTGAGCCCGATGCTATTTTCAGTCTAAACACCACCAACTAAGCCCAGGATCCCTCGGCTGCCCACCTACAAACCATTCGTTGACGATATCTCCATTAGCCTGTTGAAAACTACAGAGACCCCACTGACTGATTCGTCTGCACGAATCAAACAGCTGTTTTCCCTTTTCAGTACCCAATCACCGTAGAACACATGGCTTGGGAGCAACCTCCATCTGTGTTATTAATTTATGAGGCGCCACTGTTATACCGCTATTTATTTCCCTCTTTCTTTATCTGAAGATTGCCTGCCTGCAGGGGATGGACGGCAAGGCGTTTTGGTGCGGGTGTGGAAGAATAATAGTTGTAAATCTTGCTTCAGAGCACTTTAGAGGTATAGAGACGTCTCCATCCGCAAGTCCCTTGTCTAATTGGACATTCATGCCCTGCTCCCTCGTTCTGCTATGACAAATCCCCTACTGGAATATTATATGCTGTGTGTCACAAACACAGTGAAGCCAAGTCGAGAAAGACTCATACGTTCACATCCCACGGCATATGGACAGATAGAGTATGTAATGTATACTATCCCACATCTCTTTTGACACGATCTCTGCCTGCATTTAAGAAAAGACCGACATTATGTTTATCTGCCCAGAGAAAATGAGGTTTTGTGCTCCTTAGAATAAACAAAAAAAAATCAGTCTTCCAGGCATCTTTCTTTGTCAGCTAAAGTGTGTTAGGGAGCGATTCACACAGTCCCTGAGGATAGCGATGAGCTTTCTGTGTCATGAATAGAAGTCTCAGAGAGCGACATGTTGAACATACACCACACGGGGAATACAGCGCTATCGTTTCCTTTGACAACCTGCAGAACATATTGAAAGCAAGCTATTATAATGTGCACGCTCTGAAATAGACAAGAGCCATTTGAAAATGATGTACCTGAGACGGGAGGAGCGCGAGTCATCACAGACGGTTTGATGGTCTGACAGTCTGTCTTCTGGTGTATGAGTACTAAACAAGGACACCTGGGTTCTTGTGGAGGTTCCACCTGTCAAATGAGAAGGTTTTTCAGGTGGAAATGACTCATTACTGAGAATCTCCGGCATTTATAGTTGTGTTGGTTTGTTTAAAAGGCCAAGAGATGAACCAGCTGTCGCTAGGAAAGGCAAGTTTATTTTGAGAGCACATTTCCTCAATGTCAATTCAATGTGATTTACAAAAATGTAATAAAAGAAAAAAAGACCTTATACACCTTTGAAGATAATACAATCAGTAAAGACTATTGAAAAGGAATCATTAAAGATCGAAAACGGAAACAAGCTGTGAAAGAAAAGTTAAAACAGTAGAAAGTCTAACGTACTGAGTTTCGAAACATATTCATGGGCCACAGCAAACAGCAGCGTACGTATGTCGTGTTTGAAGGAACTGGGAGTGGAGACCTGAAGGTTTCCAGATAGCTAGTGGATAGGAACTAGACACTACCTCACCATCTTTGCTTGGAACTTAGGGGACACACGACAGAACCGAGCCGGAGGGTCTGAGGTCTGGATGGCTCATGGCTCCAGAGGAGAGCAGTCATGGGTTCTGGCCCTCAACCAGTTAGTGCTTTCAGTCTGTTCTCACTCACAGACAGGTCTTTGGCAACAGTTTGAAAATATGTCGATGAATTTGCTTAGATTTTATTACATTAACCGTATTGCTAAAACCATAATACGGGGAGTGGGGGTTGATCAAACCCAGCCCAGCTGCACATTGACCTGGGTCAACGAGCTAAAAAGTTCCTGGCAAATAGAATGACGGGGACTCTCCGTCAGGTAGTCAGAACATAAGTAACCCTTCAGATGGAGACAGTTACGTTGAGCAGCAGACGTCAATCACAGATGAGTCCTGTTCTCACAATGGATGGGGGAAGACAGCGTTCCTGAGTTCAGACATACGTCACTTGCATGGTATTACCCAGGTAGAACTTCTTGTTCAGGTCAGGTTGTTCTTCTGTGTGTCAGGAAATGTTACTGTGACGGTTCCACTACTCCCAGGCCTTTTTAAGGTGTGGGAGCAAAATAAACCAAAATAATAATAATAAGTGATAAAACATCTAAAACCGGTCCTGTTTTTTCTGTATGGTTCTGATGTGTTTTTCTCTCACATCTCATTCAATCCGCATGCTTTATTTACTCTGGCATCACCAAAGACCATTCCATGCCATTCCAGCATAATAAACTACAGACCCACCTCACCCAAAGCAAACAGGCTTCTCCTGCTGAGCTAGCGTTAGCAATTAGCAGCATCCCTTTGCAAGCATGTATGCATGCTAATTATCACAGTCTAACTATAGTCAGGTCATCAGGGGGGAATAGTCTGCTCATGTTTTCTGTATGAAAATGTCAGTGTCATAATGATAAATAAAAACAAAATGATTATGGTGATTGTTTCCAGGTTAAAGAGACGTTAGGAGGAGGGATAATTGTGGAAACCATATTCACACACCGTCTGTCCCTTTCTTTTTGAAGATGCTTGCTAATGAGACGCTCTCATGTAAAGAGATGACATTGAATCTGTTCCATTTTCCACAAAAGGAGAACAAATTGAACACAGCACAGAGGAAAGGTTTGGCAATGGAAGGAGAGGAGGCAGGGAGGAAGACAAACAGGTCTGCACATTTTAACGAGCGCTGTTCTTGCCAGCGGTTAAAATTGAGATTAGCCGTTTGATCACCCCCATTGCTTCTGTCTTCATCCTGGTTAATATCAGTCTTTGACAAACCAAGCTAAGCTCGTCACTAATCCCGCGACAAAACCCCTCAGTACACACCAGGTAGGACACTAATACCAGACATTGTTTCCCACCATCCCCCCCAACCGAGTCGGCATCCTCAACAAGCTTCACTTTCCAGAGAGGAGAACAAGTCAAAGTTTAATGTGTGTCACCTTTCCTACGTTCTATCAACAGGTTATTGTATGGTTACTACTGTTTGCAGAGTAACTTTGACGAGCCCAGATTGTCATCAATTATCGCCATTTAAAGTGTCAAACATATGTGAGGGAACGTCTGTTCCTGCCCAACACTGAGAACCAGAGATCCAGGATTTCTCTTCCTTCGTAGCTCCAATTTAGTTTGTGTGGTGAATCAGTTCATGTCTGGATCACTGCACACACGTGCACATGCAAATAATTTCAACATCTTGACACGTTTTAATCAGTGCCATACTTTATCAGTTCCAGACACCTGATTTAGTTCCGCTGTAAACTGTAACAATGATAAACTGAGGCCAAATATTGAGGTTTGTTATATTGTAAAATAATAATGAATACGTTTGAGTTGCTATGGTTATGCTGTTATTTTGCTAGTCTGGCCCAGACTACCACTTTGACACCCCTGATTTAAAGTCTTTAAACATAAGATTTCCTCATCACTAACCGTGGATTACCTGGATTAGCCCACAGATTTCTTGGTATAAACTATGAAGTACTTTTTTCCCCCTCCTGGTACCTGACCTCACAGGTTAAACTCTTTAATTAACCTCAGCAGAGAACAACACTAGTGTAAACACAGTCCGTTGTTCAGCAGATGGTGATGATTATCTAGATTACACTCAACTGCTGCATCTCATCTGAACAACGTAATCTCTCCATGTTCACACTCATCATATCATGGCACTGTGCTGCCACTGTGACATTTAAAATCCTGGCCATTAACTTAAAAAAAAACAAAGAACGACATGTTTACACCTGAGGACAATGGCTTGGTACATAGTTGATATATACATCCCACACTCAGGTTGCCACTGCACTCGCTTTGTGTTCTGTTGAAAAGAGATGGTCAAGGTTTTTAATTTCCAGTTATGCATGAACGAATGAAGTAGGGTTGTTCAGTACTCCAGATGTTGCTCAGGGACATCTGACTGTCGGATTCCACATGATTACATCCTGACTTTGTTCTCTTCTTCTGAATGGGTCCGCTGACGGACACAGCTGCTTCTCCTGGATGGTCAACCCCTCCCACTGGGCTCACAAAGCAAGGAGCTTCAAACTTTGGCCAAACCAGTGTGTCCTTTTTGTTTTCTTTGCTGAAATCACCAGTGTCAAACCATCAACCCTTTTTTTTTTTTTTTTTTTTGCATCTTCAGCCGTCTGTTTGGTTTTGATGCTGTTTGACTTGTCACTCACCGGTTGTGAATGAATGCCACGTCTTTTTCTGTCCTTCTATACTTTGGTGTGAAAACATATAATAAGGAGTAAGAAAAAGAAGAAGAAGCAGAGTAAAAAGCTGAGTTAGACCTTGGATTGACTCTTCGGTTGAAAGTCTTCTGCATTTGTCAGTGACCCTCGGTTGCACCTTGTCCATTTCATTTATGCCCAAAACTGAGGGGAGTGCAAAGGATTTGACCCGCTGGCGTCTTCGATGTCTTGCTCAAGCGTGGGGGACATGTGACCCAGCTGCTCTTTGGCTTTTTCATACATTTCAGTCTGAATGTTTTCCATGACTTGGAAAATACATTAGTGAGTTTTTTTTTTTTTTTTGTCATTTCTGTCCATTACTGGTCCTATTGTCTATTTCCCTCTGCTGATACATGCAGTGGGATTCTCAGCCCTCCCAAGATGTGTCAAGGACCAGCAGCATTCCAGTATTTCCATGAAGTATCAGTCCTTTGTATGAGAAGAATACATTTCTCTTCTCCACATCTTTGCGTCTTATCCTCCTCCTCCATGACTCTGAATCAGCATCTCCGGGCTGTCAGAGACTGATCTAATAATGCAACACAAGGAAGGGATGCAATGGAGCTGAAGAGATGTAGAGTCCAGCAGGTTCATTTCTTTCAGCTCGGTGGCCATGGAAACCTCACAGAGAGGTCCACAGGCATTGAAACGCATCTAATGACAAGACCAAGGAACTGCCTCAAGAACTATTCTTTTATAGAGCAAAGAAACTGAGGACGAAATTAAGCTAACATGAAGACAAAAACACATCTTGTTCTACAACATCTAACACTGTTTCTCTCATGAGTTATTCCGTGCTGAGAGAAACAATTTCCGGTGTCAGAGACAATTTGGGGACGTTCGTTAATCTTTGAATGTAAAAATCTTCCCCTGACAGATTCCTGGCCGAGCATCACTAAAGGGATAGTGAGACAAAGTGGGGAATTTGTACTAACTTGACTTGACTCTCAGGCTTGAGAATTAAACTGTGGATTACACAACATCGTCACATGCTGAATATGTACACTGACGTATGTACGTCCATGACTTGAGAAGAGCTGTGACCTAAATACAACTACTTCTTTTCACTTCTACCTCTTTTAGAGGCTCTGCTAAAATGCGTTATTTTTACTTCCTGTCTAAACGTACCGAGCATGAACTGTGATCCTAATTTGAAAGCAAAACGGAAAGGACTGGTTGCACATTTTGCCGCCTAGCGTATCACAACATATGGAGCTTATTTAATTTCCTTTCCAGCTACGTTCCAGTTTGCACCTGAGGTAGTGATGTGAACAACAAGCGAAGGAGGAGACTGTAATGAAGATCTGCCAAAAGAGACTGAATTCATTTGCATAATAATAACTAAACAACTCACATGCAGCGTAACTGGATTAGCGCCATAATCAGATCGTATAAATGTCTCTCCTCTCAGTAATAGAAGCTTCTGCTGGCTGAAGACAATGTGAATAATCTGAGGGAGATGTGGAGTTCGATCACAAAGCGCCATTAATTCATCATAATCTATATAATCCTCAGCACAGCGGCTGATGCAGTAATCACCTTTCTTATCATCCTCCGATTAGTGATTTCAATCAACAGCACACGTGCAGACTGAACTTAATCAATTTTAGGAAGAAAAAAAAAAACTTATCTCAGCGCCACCACTGTTAAGAACTTTTAATCAGATGTTAAACAACTTAATTTTTGTTAATTTTGCACCCGGATCTCTCTCTTTATCCTCTACGCCCTAAATGCAGAGCATTTCTCCCGACTCTCTGCCAAATTGTTTCTGCCTCCTCTCAAAACTAAAACATCACTGGCAAGTGGACGTGTATAAATGTGTACTGTAACTGTCCACAGATGAGTCCAAAAAAATGTGAGCTTCGTTGGCGCAGTGATGACTGAACCAAACTGCTTTTGCACTAAATGCACATTGTAGCGCTTATACGACTGTTATTACAGCTGTGTACAGCTGTTGTACTTGTATTCTTTCACCTCTGGCTGGTGGTATGTTTGCTATTTGCTAGTATAGTCTATTGATTCTAGCACGTCACACGGTCGCCCGCAGGCCCACACAGCCTTACTGTTTATATCAATAAGTTATCACACGTTTCCAGTGTTCATCAGGCGTTGACTTTGAATTTTTTCTCCGTGTAAACTAGAGCCCAGAAGAGCTGGTGTGAACTAATTGTGACATGTAAATATGTGTGGAAGAGAAAATAACCTGTCTGGACCAGGATGTTAACACATTTTTATGTTTAATAGTGGACCAAACTGCTAAAATTGCTAAATTTGAATCTGCTGACGTTTAACTTCGACATGTATGCAAATACATGAGCAAGTCATTTGAGCTTTAACTGATGAACTGGGGTGTTTTATTTAATTTTTTTTTGTGGGTGATATGTCACATAGAGCTGTGAACCAGTGAGGTGAGGAGAGCTCATCGAGTGTGAGAAATCAAGACAAAATACAAGGGAGATGAAGCTTAAAAAAAAAAAAAAAAAAAGGTGACAGAGCAAAGTGAGAGTGACTGACGGGAGGTTGAGAGAAGTGAACGCAGCCAGCGAAAGGACACGGAATACAGAGTGACAGTTCATAGAGGGAGAATGGAGGCATGACGGCGTACGCTGATGTGTGTGTCATTGTACAGTCTCTGTGCAAGCGTCATGAGTAAACACTCACAGCTCAGACGGAGCCACGACTGAGCTGCGTTAATGTACTGGAAGGTTGGCGACAAGTGTCTGAGCAGTCCTAAGAATAATTCGATAATACTAATCATTACACAAAAAGCATAACTATCATGCAGACGCACATGTTTACAAGACCAACGTTCCACGAGTTCTAAGATCTAACGAGATAATCCTTGACTTAACGTCGGGAGGCAGCAGGACTGTTGTTACGTTAAGAAAAGAAAAAACATTGAACAAATCGGTAACCTGAGGTTATGGTAACATGACAAATGGGATGTATTCACCAGATGTCATTGGGCATAATAATGCTTTCCCTGAAATGTGTGTGATAACAGTTGGGTTAAAAAATAATAAGTGAAACAAAACTAGCTAAACAGCTAAACCAGTGATAACTAGTTAAACAAACGAAACCAGCTCAATTAGCTAAACTAAAACCATTTGGATGTCAGTGTGTGGTGAAGTCATTGAATTGAAATCAAGTGTGTATCACACACACACACACACGTTCCGGGCTCAGTATGTGATTTGGCCCAGTGACCAGCGGTGTGGAGTGCAGGTGCTTCTCACTCCCCTATTTTTAAATTACAACACAAAGCATATTATTTTTAAAGCTAAGTAAGATTTATAGTCATTAGCACGTAGATATCAATGAGTCACTACTCACATTCTGAGCAAGAACAATCAGCATTGTTGGCGTCCAGGAAATGAAATGCAATCATCTGCCATTTTCATACAGTCACACGCTTATTTTTCTTCAGAACATCAGTATCCACGCGTTCACGAGGGCTAAAGATAACGACTCCTTGAATATGTATCACACCGCCACAATTAAACACAGAGAGAGAGAGAGAGAGCGATAACATGTCAGTGCAATATCACGTGTTTCTGTGTTGTTTGATTCAAAAAGACGCAACGCAATTACGGGTCTCAGCAATTAGCTGGAAACACTGTCAACATTTATTCTCCGTACCAGTCGTCAGGCGGAGGATTCTTGCTCAGAACAGAGTAATTAGCAATCATGGATTCCTCATATCAGCCGCCTGGCTGATGTGGTTTCAGACCACCGCCATCATATAGCTGTGTGTGTCTCATCAGCAATCATTCAGTTTTGTCAATTAAAGGCAGAATGAGTGTGAAGCAGTGGAGTATGGAGAGAGGGAGGCCTCCAGAGGGAAGTATAGAAATTCTTAATAGAGCATTTAATGAAAGTTAATGGCCGACTGTGTGTCCGCCAGGGAATTGGCAAGATTGGAGCTTGGTATCGTTGATAGATGGGACCGAGCATTGTGCATCCATGACTTATTTTTCATCATCTCACGTCTGTTCCTAATGATATCACAGTATGAGACGAGTGCAGTGCTTCGGCTTTCACCTGGGAGCCAATTACAGGCGAGGTTGCGGGTCCCGTCATGTGTGCTGATCAAATTAAACAAACAGCTGAGTTTAAACACTACGTCTCTGGAACTTTTGGAGTAGACCAAACCCCAAACTCCCCACATTATAAAGCCGTTAAGCACTTTTTGGATGAGTGAATGGGTGTCAGGGGGCCTGAAGCGATGACATGAATTCTCTCTGCAGATAGTTTAAATTGGAGCGTCAATTGTCCGGATAAATTATATAAAATGCAGAGGGAGTTAAGTCCTGCACCTCCAACAGACTTCAGGGTAGCAAGAAAATCGATATTAGAGCAGGTCATGGGCCTCCATACTCAGGTCATCGCTCTGATGATAACGTTTCCGGATCAGTGAAACTGGATATGAGTTTATTTTAACATCCGTCGCTGACTGTCGTCCCCTTTAAGAGCACATTTCCACCGGTCAATCACGTTGTGCACTAAGAAAGTCTCCCGACTCCTCCCTCTGGCCCCTGAGAGGTCATTATGGTAACCGTAGAAATGTGGAGGTGCAGGTCTCTGGCGGTGTCTGGGAGGCTGTAATTGGTCCTGTCATGTGGATTGCTGCGAGCTGTTCGGCTGCACGAGCATTTATCACTGTTGCGATAGTGGAGCCAGAACAGGACGCATGCAGTTTCTAGCTGAGAGCAAAATGGCTCCTCGTTATACGAACATTCCGACCAAGTCTTGGTCGTAAATCACAAC
Organism: Aeoliscus strigatus; assembly: GCA_901007665.1. Taxonomy (NCBI): domain Eukaryota; kingdom Metazoa; phylum Chordata; class Actinopteri; order Syngnathiformes; family Centriscidae; genus Aeoliscus; species Aeoliscus strigatus. Next base: position 39,178 of record CAAKHB010003452.1, read on the forward strand.
ACACGGCACAGCCTCATCTGCATCTCACGAAATAATACAAGTTACAGGAACATATCAGAAATACAAATAATCAGAAATACAAATTTGTTACAGGAGCGTCAAGAGCAGAAATAAGAACATAGAGTAGTTACAAAGGTAATATAATAATATAGTATAATCAATTTGATTACATTGTTGATGATAATATATTTAGGTGTACATAGTCAATATGTATGTATTGTATCTATATCTATGTATAAATATTAAGTAACCATTTCTTAGTTCAGCACATGAGCAAATGTGTTATTCCTTTCTTCCCAACAGTCTAATACAATGTAGAGAACATACGTTCACCCCTAGGTCTCAGTGATGTGCACGCCACCGCCAGCAGATAGGAAACAAATAGGAAAGTAGTTCACGTTTTCACATTTCTCTTACTATTCATCGACACCACTGAGTGACAAGGGAGGGCGACTCCATCTGCAGCAGTAGCAGGAGCCCGCCAACGAGGATCTGAATTTGAATTACGCTGGAAAACCTCTCACATTTGAGACAGGTTTTGAATGTGTGTGTGTGTGCGTGCGTGTGTGTGTCTGTCTGTGAGACAGGTAGTGGACCTCGGCTTTGATGGAACAAGAAACTCCATGTAGGGGGGAGGTGTTCTGTGGTCGCTGAGTCAAAGGAACATAGGAGCGGTGATTGGTTCCCCGTGTCTGTGACAACATGTGTTTAATTTGAGCCACTGATGGAAACAGTTACCATGACAACCAGTTGAATGGGTAGGCCTTTATTTAATAATGTATCAGTGGTGAGGTTAAGGTCTGGTCACATCACATTGTAAGGTGTTCGGAGCACATTAACCGTTGATGTGTAATAGACTTTATCCATGGGAATAAATTAAGCGTTGTGTGTGTGTGTGTGTGAGAGAGAGAGGGAGAGAGAGAGAGAGAGAGAGAGAGAGAGAGGGGGAAAGAGAGGATTCATTGATCCTCTGCAGTCATGAAAGCCAGCAAAACTTGCATGACTCATATTTCTTATACGGCATCTGGTGCAGCCCTCCCTCGCACTGGGCGACTCCAGAAATGCAGTCAGCCGCCGGAATCTCCAGCTCACAGCTGACGTCCGCCGGAGCTGCACTGTTTGCTCTTTGGAGATTAACTCTGTACCAATAATTTTATATTTGCTAAATGGTTCTTACAGGCACGATTTCAGGACATTACTCAGTCAGACAGCTAATGAATTCATCGTATTGATTATTACGCCCAGGAGCCCCTGCTGGGAAATATGAAGTGTCAAGTACTCATTAATTGTAGAGCGAAGTTGGCAAACATCATTGACTCGTTCCATTACACAAAGTCCACATATAATTGACCTCCTGGCTCATTGCTTCTCAGAGTGCTAAACTCTCAAGTTCTGGTTCTCAGCTCTGCCTTTTTTTGAATGTGTTTCTGCAGATTGTATCTGTGCGGAGGGATTTAACTACTGCTGCAAGAAAAGGGTTTTGTTCATTTTGTGCCCACTTATATATAAAGCATAAGGGAGTTTTTCTTTTTCTTTTTTTTTTTTTCATGAAAAACCTCCCCTTGCATTTTCCATTTGGTGAACGCAAAACAGTAAAAGCGGAAAATAATTGGCCCTAAGACGTAGAGATGCTCTGCACATTGTGTCTGAGAAGTGTTTCTCCTGTCACATGAAACGTATTCATGTCAAGTGAATCATGAAAACAGCAGGTTGTCTGGGGGAGAGTCTGCAGGGTGAATCTCAGCCCCCCTCTCACATGGTGGCAGTGATGTTTGCTACCTGCGGGATTTGCACACAGATAAGACAGGAGTCTTTTGCCCCGCCCACTTCTGTAACTGATTCCCTTCAATGGGCCTCTGTGTGTTACTCAAAGATGTTAATACAAACATGCATTAAGTTCGTTTTTTTTTTCTGCATTTTTTGTGAGAAATTCCACCACATTTGCATGAAAATAATAACTTCTCCATGAACTATTTCTAGGACTTGGTGCCAATGCACAATGATATTCACAGAATGAACACACGCATGCTGCAGTAACAGCAAAGGGATTAACTCCAAACGACGGCAGTAACTAAATAAATAAATACTGAACTAGCTTGAAGCACATGAAGTTTTAATTTGCTTGTTTTGATGTTGTGCTCCTGTAATTATTTCCTGGCTCATCTCTATAAAATCTCCTGTCTTTTTTTTACCACAATATATTATTCACGTGTTTATGATACAGAGACGCATTGTTTGTGTGTGTGTATGTTTACAGCTTGTGAACACTCAGGTCTGATTTATTATTTGTGTTCACAGGAGAGCTGTACATCGGTGGCGTGACAAAGAGCATGTACAGCAATCTGCCCAAACTGATAGCGTCCCGGGACGGGTACCAGGGCTGTTTGGCCTCTGTGGACCTGAATGGGAGACTCCCTGACCTGATTGCAGATGCCCTCCACCGGGTGGGTCAGGTGGAACGAGGCTGCGATGGTGAGTGATGGTGAAGAGAGAGAGAGAGAGAGCGAGCGATGCATCACTTCCAGAAACACAATTTAATCTCATATCCTCGCTGACACATTATTCTTCGAGGATTTTTCCAGGATTCAGTATGAAAAGGTGAACGTTTTTCATTTCAATTCAGATAACTGTTAAACAGGTGAAAACATGAGAACTTACAGAAGGTTTTTTTTTTTTTTTCCTTCATAACACTTATTTTTCTGCCCTCTTACTTATTAAATGCATAAATCAGATCAGTTGCACAACTTCCAAGTTCCTCCTGTAAAGAGACTTCATTAAGTTCTGTGAGTTTTCCTCCACGTTCTTTAACACACACACACACACACCACTGCTCGCACAGCTCCTCGCACTTTCCCCATAAAGCCTCTAGTCTCTGCTGTACTATAATCATCATCGCTGAGGCTAATCTCAGACTACCTCCGCCCACGTCGACTTCATTAATCTTACATTTTGTGAGTTTTCTCGACATGGCTCCGCGGCTGTCTCCCCTCTCTCACACACTCTTCACCCCTCCGCCACGTCTCAAAGGCACATCCAGTGTCAAAGAGCACCGGTTTGATTTCCCCCAGGGTTTCACCGGCCGACTACACGAGGCACTGATCCCCCTCGATTACTGATGTTGCTCCTTTCTGCCTGCAGTTCCACTACACTGCAATTACTTCCAAATATTCTTGAAATCCTTCAAAGTATCGTGACGAGATGCGTTTGAGCATCACCAGGCTATCAGGTATTTGCATTATGACTGATATTTAACATTAAATTTAACAGTTTAAAGAAGAAAAATCAGATCTGATCAAACCTCAGGTTGTTTTCAAACCTGACATAGAGTAAGTTATCAGGCGTTACCTACTTCTTTAACGTCTTTTCCGAGACTTGATGTGCGTGTAATCAAATTTCTCTTCAGATTACGTTGCCACATCATCCTGAGGTGTTTCCACAAGAGATATTTACCGTCCCACTCGACCTGAGATTGTTCATAGTAAATGTTGTTTGTCACATGGTGCGATAGCCAATCAGGAAGCACGGTTACCGCAGGAGGCGGCAAAGCAAACAGCCATGGCAGCGTTGGCGCGGAGCATCAAACCTAAAACCTGATTTATACTTTACCTGACACACTGTCTATGCTGCAGCCTGCACGTTTGTGAGCATCCATACAAGTGTCGCTTTGCCATGAATCCCACCTGTGTGTTCAGTTTTGGGGGTTTTTTTCAGTTATTTGTGTGTAGATGCAAACAGTTTCATTGCTGAGGAGGCATCATGTAGGCTTGGACCCTTCATAATAAGTACGGTGTTGGTTTGACTCAGATGTGTAAATCAGGCTGAAGACAGACATGGAAAATCAACTTGTGGCAAAAACATAAAATTCTCCATCACTTTTTTCTGTTTTTCCTCTATCAAGTTAATTGTCCAACATCCTGCACTTTGTCAGTCATGTTTATTTACTTCAGGCTCCAGTTGCTATTGAACAGATTGTGTTCAGAGAGCCTAACCTCACACTATATAAGAACAAAAGGGTTAAGTCTGTCATTATCTGTAGTCGTGTGGGGTCTCTTGAAATCGGTTCAGATCTTAAAAGTCTGGTACAGTTTGTCAGGCAGTCAATAGGAAGATGCTAATCTCTAAAGCGGCAGCTGCACCAATCATGTGGCTCACAGCTGAAGGTCGTGGCTCACTGGGTTGTGGGGTCGCTGTTAGCTTGTAGCGCGGGGATGGCAGCAGTCAAAGGTGGCTGCTTGTCCCGCCCCGCTGGAATTAAGGCCAGAACACGACCTTGTTTGTGTCGCTTTACTGACTCAGCATTTCCTCAGCAGCAAGGAACAAATCGGGGAAATGAGAGGGAGACTCACAGGTCGCTGCCTGCTTGGCTTACCTTCACCAAAAAAAAAAAGAGCACAAGTGGCCCATTCGCACATAATTATTTCTGCACAAATTCATCTGTAATTGACGCTGTGACCTGCTATTATGTGAGCAGATGTTTCAGCTGATAGGTGTTCCCATCAGGTCCTGGAAGCGATACGAGAATTTTTGGCTCCTCATATTAATCAGGGTGTTTTTTTTTTTTTTTTTAATGAACATTTGCAGCTAACGGGTTTGTGCTCCAATAGACCCAGGCTACGTAGACAAGGTCTTCACCAGAGCATTAGTTAATAGAATCGTTCTCACTCTTCGCCATTAATTACAAGAAAATGTGTTTCTCTAGGGATTTTATTAATTTACAGGGCAATTAAATGAGCCTGTAAAGGAACTACTACCAGCAACAGGCTAACAGAAGGGGAATAACTGTTAGTGTAAGTGGACATTTTGGTTTTTTTTCCATTTTTAAAACTGGGCCATGTGTAAACGGCAGGATAAGATGATGTTGTGTTATCTTTGCAAAAACACATTTGTCTGCCAATGAACCATGTTCCTTTCTGACGTGTTTCTGTTTAATTGGGAATTTAATGAGATTCTGCGCCGCCACTACCAACATGACAGCGACCATGTGCACTTTTAATTTCCCCACAACTTGATCTGCGTCCTAATCTTGTCCCGTCGTTCAGCTTTTTCCATCAAATCCACTGATTCTCACTTATATGGATTTTTTGTCATGGGAGGAAACCCAGGCATTTTTGTTTCCTTTTTATTATGATTATAATAATTATTATTATTATTATTTTAGTATATCCATCAGTCGACAGTGTTTAATGAGTCACACTCCCATATCATCCCATTTCCCATATCTCACCCGGTCCTGTGACAGTGTCGGTGGGTCATTGGTTTATATAACGTGAAGTGGAAATAAGACTTTTCAAAGTAGTCTGTCACATTACCTGCGTAAGTGGTTGGAACTCCGCAGAGAAATTACAACGGTGTCGTTTCTAATTGACAATTTAAATGCCTTCAGCCATCCATGACAGCAAGGGCGAACACACGCACGCACGCTCACACACACACACACACACACACAAATTCACACACAAACCAGCTGCCCTCTGACGTGCCCTCAGTCTGCCGACTGCGCCGGGTTTCAACCTTGAATTAATGTCATTTTAATCTGAATATATTTCTACGCAGGAGTAATCAAATCCTTTTTATTCCATGGATGAGCAGCTACTGTATTTGTCTGCCGCCGTCGGCTCATTCCGCCCAATAAAAGATGAGTTGTGTTGTATTAACAGCGTTCCTACTCGTAAATAGCAGCGTTAGCGGAGTTAGTTTGAACTTTAAGGAAATATGTTTTAGGTTTGCCATCAGGTGGTGACATGCAGGTATATGTTATAGAGTTAAATAGCTAGCCTGAGTAAAAGCTTGTCTGTTTATGCATCCGTCACATTGAAGCAGCATCTGCGTGAGACGCCACCGGCTTCAATGAGCTCTGTTCACCCTCTTCTCATGCTCATTTATCATGGTGGTGGATGTGCACGAAAAAAAAAAAAACAAACACCGTGGCCGATCAATGGAGTCCAGATGTTTGTGTGATCTGAGAACGTTCACAAAGAGATGTGTGTCTGCGATCATCATTCTGTGTCTGAGAGAAGAATCCACAAACTGAGCAGCCGGTTTCACTGTCTCCTCCATGTCCTCACGTCAAGGAGGAACTGACTCGAACCGAGTCGAGTAGAGCTGGAACACCATGGTGGAAAAACAGCGGCATGTGATCGATCCTCTTGTCTTCGCTGCCTTAGGACCGAGTACCACCTGTACGGAGGAGTCCTGCTACCATCAAGGGGTGTGTCTCCAGCAGTGGGAGGGCTTCATCTGCGACTGCACCATGACGTCCTATGGAGGCTCATTCTGCAGTGACCGTAAGTCAAAGCGTTTCTCATCGGTGTGGAGTGGGTGTGGTCGGAGTGAGTGGTCAGCTCGTGCTCCTACTTCCTCTTGAAGCTCCTCAGGCGCGTTCGGGTGCTGTAACAATGCGTGCGTCTCTAACAGATCCAACAGCGGTTTGTGATTGCGACCGCCGCCGTCCATGTACAGTAAATCCCATCAGCTGGTGTCTCTGAGGTGTGGTCCATGGAAAAGAGTTTTTTTAGTTCCTGCCTCTGTGGAAGCTACATTATGCTTATTTACAAGGAAAGAGAATGTTTCTGAATGATTGATAGCGCTCAGCGTGGCACCGTGTATTTAATTTTGTTTGTTTACGATCGCTGGGTGGTTGTTTTATGCGTGATTGGAGAGATGTCTGGCTGGAGCGTTAGCGAGGCGCGATCTGACTGAGGCAGGACAGTATGACGGGGCTGATAAGCGAGGCGCTGCTCCGGCTGCTGGAAGAACTCCAGCAAAGAGGAGCAGGGAGCGATAATAACCGCTCGGCGTGATGGCCACCTTGAGATAAGACCTCCTTCAGAGCTGATGAGGAGCTGTTGCCCGTGGGCTGCTCTCAGTGATGACAGGTGAGTGCCGGTGAATTCCAGCCCAACACGGGTCCGATTGGAGCAGGCGTGCGGTATGAGTGTGTGTTTATTCTGCGTGTGAGCTGGATGAAAGGACGTCACCAGCAGCCTGATGGAACACTCTCACCGATAACATCCAATCCCACAAACGCCTTTTAGTTTGGCAGTTTTTGTCAGAATGAATCACGGCGACATCTTCTGGTTTGACCATGGACAACACGTACAGAAACAAAGATGGCTGCTGGCTTAAGTCCACCTGACCTGCATGTTGGAACGTGGTGAGAGGCTGGTTTACTGCACGGATTAGAATGATTCACACTCGTCACAAGGACAAAGTTCATTTGTGCAGTTGCACTAAATTAAATGAGATTCCACGTGTACATACAGTCCGAGTATTCCAGCCTCTGGACAAAGTGTGCATGCTTTTCAATTTTATATCGCAGCACATATTTTCCTTCCTCGCAGAAGCTTCCCTTCCAAAGACTTGGCGTGTCTGAGATAATGGAAATGTCACAAAAGACATATATCATCACTTGTCCTTGAGAGCCCAGCTTGGTTTTGGCTCATTCTCTCCACGGCCGTCTCTTTTCTTCCTCCTTCCTTCCTGCGCGTCCTCGCTTCCTTGAGAGTAAACTCATCGTGGAATCTTCACATGGCGACGTGACTTTTCCTTGAGCCTTCTCTGAGAACAAAAGGTAGGACTCGCCTGGGAGCATCTTTGTTTGTGGAGGAGACTCTACTCAGGACCTACGCAGTCGAGTTCAATGGACACGTGTGCCTGTTCAGCCTCACTCTGACTTGCAGACACAATTTCACTTGATAAACGTTGAACAAAAGCTTAATATCCTGAGTGCGAGCAGGATTCATTTGTTTCTCTTGGGGTGGAAAGGTTGTCAGCGGTATTGACCATAATGATTTATTCTGATTTATGAATGCAAATTCCCTGTTGTTTCTTTCAGCCACAAAGACCATGATTCATGTCAGATCAAATCTAGATTTTCTTCCTATTGGCTTTTTATATAGTACGGTGTGAAAAAGGGTGACAAGATATTAAAGGTGTTTGAAACCTGAAATGTAACCTAAGAATCCAGCACTCCCTGTTCCAAACCACCAATCAGAGTGAGGGGGCGTGTCTCTGTGTGTATGTGTGTGTTAGAAAGTTGATGTTCTCATGCAGTCGTGGAAGTTTGTTTTGTTTTGTCCTGTGAGTCTGTGCTTGCACAGCGATGTGTTGCCATAGCGACATAGCCTGGCTTCTATTAGACATCCTGTGTCTGTGTGTACCACAGTCCTCTGTGGTGTGTGTGTACGCTGCTTCCTTAGCAGTTTTTATCAGTGTTTTTATTCTAATTCCTATCTTTGCTTCAGGGCCACGATGACACAGTAGTTGAAGTGTCATCTCAGAGGCCAGACACTCAAAATCATAAAATCTATAGATATTATTTTCTGTAGTCAGGTCAACGTTGTTGCGCGGATGTGATTGAAAAGTCAAAAGTTCCATATTTCAGTGGCTGCAGGGAAAATAATAAGCCGTGAAAACAGATCATTACGACCATTGGTCGTACGCTCTGGTTGGTGCATTGTGCTCTGCTCAGAAATTCAGTCTTTTAAATTATTATTCTATTTAGCTATAATTTGTTTAGTTGGCTTGAACGGTTTTAGGCTTTTAAGTCCAGTTTATTGTAAATGTTGGACCACTGGGCCTAAGCACTGAAGACACACAACAAAGAGAGAATTGTAGCTGCTCCTTTGTCACTGACATACTTTGTTTTGCCGGCTTTCGTGTGTGTGTGTGTGACAATGCTGCTGAGCAAGGTGGCATTTACCTTCTTTGTGTCCGCCACCACTCGGAGGCTCTGTCACATCAACATGTCGACAGACCTGGCAGCCAAATGAAAACACCGGTATCAAATGTCTCTGCTGCATTTAAAAGCAGAAGCTTAATTCTGGGGGGAGGGGGGGGGGCGGCATCACTGGAGCTGGATGTGCACACACACTGCGTCCCTCCTCACACTTATGTTGAACAACACATAGCTTCTGCACACACACACACACACACACAAACCAGAAGGCTTTTGTTATTCAGCAGCAGCTTGCAGTGATTGACTGGTCTATTTGTCTCCATGTAGCGTATAAGTGGGCCACTTGGTATTGCGCCTTATTCATCTGGAACCAAGTCAGACAGAGATTTTGTGTAAGTGTGCACGTTATGAGGGCTTTTTGTTTCTCTCTGGTTTTCTTCCTCCTCCCCTGTTTGTGAGTGAAAGAGCAACCGGGAGAGAAGAAACAAGACTGGGAGAGGGAGACGGTTTGTTTAACTGCACGCGTTCATCGGCCGTTTGCACAAGCCGTGCATGTGTACAATGAATCCAGCTGCTTGTGCACAGCGCCGTCAGGCATACTAATGGAGCTCTAGTGTGTTTGCAGCACACACACACACAGCACCAGTCCTTCATCCATATGTCCTCTTGCCAATATCTCACGTTATCTGAAGGAGGAGAGTCCCTTTGCACCATGAACACATTCTTGTTGCCTTGTGCTTTATCGGACTCTCAAGGATAAAAAAAACAAAAGAAATCGCAACAGAGCTGTAAAAACATGTCAAAGTAACAGCTTTGAACACGATTAAATATTTTGTCCAGGCTTTTGAGAAGACATGCACTGTTCAGTCAAATTTCTGCAGATTTTTTTGCAAATGAACATGTACTTGAGTCTTATTTAGGCCGTGTGATGGCAATACTGCTAAATGAATTGATTTCATTGGTCCGGAGGACAAACACGGCTGTGTTCTATTTGTTTTCACTGTTCTTCCGTCAATGCTTGATCATCTTGATAGGTTTCAGCAGGCATCCGTCACGTATCGCCCTTCTTGCAATCTTTTCCTCACGAATGAAACCATCACTGGCGACTCTGCAGACGGTCATTTGCAAAACATTCGACACAAGTGCATGAAAGAGGAAGAAAGAGGAGATGCCCGCTGGTCGTCAGGGTAACATAGCTTCAGTGTGCTGCACTCGGTTTAGACTTAACATTGATTGTCAGGCCACTTGTTTGTGATGAAGGTCACACTGGACTCGACATGGTGCTCTACACAGCGTGGATCAGGACGGACTTAAGGGAGGATTTCAGCCCTCTCACATTCTCATTACCAGCTCAAAACACCAGGACTCAGGAGGAATGACTGAGTACAGCTCCAATACCTCCCTGGTGGGGGGAAAAATCCCTCTCAGACTCCCTGATCCAATAAAGGATATCAACTGTTTTCGCCCGGAATGTGGTCTGAGAGGAAGACAAGCCCATAGGTGTCGAACGTGCTTTTCTATTTTTTACATTTTTTTCCCCCTTCAAATTCTCTTGATCCTATTTGGACTTGTTAGATATTATGGCTCCTGCTCAGGGTTGGTCTGAATCACCATCTGTCCCAGACTTTGCTTTCTTAACTGCATTAGACCAGAAACACAACTGTGAAAGACACATGCTCACAATCGCGCAACACACACACTTTGCAGCTCACAAACGGCGGAGGTTGCGGACTATCTTTGCATTTGCAGACGCTGTGAGTGAATGCATGAGAAAGGTGGTCGAAAGAGGAAATGTGCAGTGAAATGGTGTTTGGGCATAAAAGAGGGCAGCGTCAAGCCCGTTGGACTTCACAAGTCACCATGTCAAGAGCTTCATGGGGATTGGTTGAGGCTGGATGGCTGTGGTACCGGAAAGAAATAGCTCGGTGTAAGTATCCACAACAAGATGTAGTTGGAAATAGTACTTTTACTGTCATGCACCTCAATTAGTGTGTAAAAAGCTGGATTTCTTCTTCTGCGGTGACCTTGCGTGGACCCTACAGTCCGGAGTGTTTGTACTTCTGTGTGTCTGTCTGTGTAGCATTGAATCCCACCATTGTTTTTGGTTAGCTACATGTTAGTGACTGCTTATGAACGAATGTTGTTCGTAAATACAAGATTGGCATCATGTTCCACTCCCCTTTCCAGTCACAAATCACCTTTATTGTTGTATTTGCTCGGTAAATATGGAAGAGTCAGATTGGTTATTAGTTCTTTACAATAACATCTTTGAGAGCAAATGAAAATCGACTGGCTACGTTTCTGAAGTCGGTAGAGATCTATATTCACATGTCTGCTACTTCAAAAAGTTTGCCTTTCAATTTCTTGATGAGTCGTTGCTTTATGTCGAAGCGCTCCACAGCCTCCACTTCCTTGGATCTAATTAAAGATCCGTTAAAGCTTTTCAAACCACTTCACATTAAAGTACAATTGCAATGTGTAAAATGTAATTGCTCTGAGACCACTCCAGCCATGTGCAAACATTATCAAAGCCTTCCCTGTATTTTGGAGCGAGAAGAGAAGAAAAAGGGAGGGAAAGGGAAACACAAAAACAGTGGTTGAAACACTGAAGAAGGTAATTATTTCATAGGAACTTACTTCACACGTTTCTTATTATTCAAATCCTTTGTTGACGCTTTGTAAATAGCAACGTCACACATCTGACTAGTGGCAATATTCAGGACCTGATTGAATTTAGGACTGAAAATGCACTCACAAACACAGACCGAACCTTCTGCAATCAAACTGTCAGAAACTTGACAGTAAATGTAATTTGCTGTGTGTGTGTATTGAATTTTTAATGTGGCCACAGTGTTAGCATGGCACCAACGGCAGTCACGCTGGCGCTAAAAGGCTTTCTGCTGTCTGCCATTTTTTTGTCTGACACATTTCCATTTTATTTTTTTGTTCCTGGCCGACAGTCACCTGTGATGTTTGCCTATTATATTCACTTTTACCCTCTTCATACCTGAATGGTCTCTAGTTATCATTCAGATGTTGAGAATAACACTGTCATTTGCATCAAATGCAGATTCATTAGCATGAATGTATATTTTATCACACTGTAATACCAGTGGCATTACAGTACAGTACAGTTACTGTCTTAACGCTCGGTTGAAAGATGGTGAGGGGCAGACTACTCAATAATTTTCTGGTTGTTTCCTCTTTATCGTTAATATCTGAGCTTGTCTTCATATAGAAGTGTAACCTTGAACAAGAATCAAAAGCATTGTGGACATGGGATAGCGGTAGCATCCTATCGAGGACCTGGACTACCTGTGCTAACCAAACCCACAAAGTCGCCAGTCAATCATTCGGTGAACGTATTGTTTCATTGTACTCAGTCTGTTAAACTTTTCTCTGGGGAAACCCCACACCCCCCCGCCTTGCCACCTCTTCAGACATCTTGTCGACAATACACACAGAAGGACTTCAGGATTGTCAGCGTCGACCACCCAAATACTAGCCAACACTTTGGGGATGGCCGCAAATACCACCGTCCCCAGTCCATACTGGACTCGGTGAGTGGGACTGCTTCTCTTGTGTGCTCGATCCCCCCGTTGATCTGGCTTCCTCCCACGTCCACTCACACCCACGTCCCTGCAAACACACATGAAGCTGCAGAGAATGTCAATGTGTCCTTTGGGCATCGGAACATAGAGAGACCTTTCCTCTAGCTGACATAGTAGACCATCACATGTATGCACAGGCACACACCGTGTAGGGATGTATCCCCCTGTGGGTGGTGAGTTGTCTCTCTGCCCTTGTTTCTATCCAGTCCTCCCTCTTTCACCTGCTGTACATGGCCCATTCCTTTTCCTTCCCCACGCTGCTCCGTGTAGGGTTAGGAATCTGTTGAACCTCCCACTCAGACTTTACATTGTGTGTTTACATGTCAGAAACCACCATCATACATTCCCACGTTCCCTCCCCCACACATTCACCTCATAAAGAGACAAACCAAAGACGTGGCATTTCCTTCACACACCGCAAACACACTCAGACCTTTGCATTATATTTCTCCGCTCATTCTCAGTGCCTTCTTACGCTGTCGGCCAGTAATGGGTTTCTCCAAGCATGAACACAGTAGCCACTTTGAAGCGGATAAGGCGGCTAGTGAGGGGATAAATAATGGCGGCGGCAGTGGGCGATAAATCAGGAACATCCTTCCCTCCTTTCATCCCTGAAGAATTACACAGGAGGCTGCGACATTCAAATAAATTCCCTTTCACATTCTCCCCAACAACAACTTTAGCAGAAGTCAAATATGGACAA
>CAAKHB010003452.1:52188-70524 GCA_901007665.1 Aeoliscus strigatus
TGACTGCTCAAGGAGACTGAGCTGACTTAAAGCTCAGAATCACAAGTGAAATCATAGACAACGGGACTTGCTAGCTCGCTTGAAGACGTTTCACCACTTACATCTGACTAGCGGGGAGTCGGGACGGGTCGTTGGCTCTATCATAGGTCTGTGGGTTTCAAGTTTGCTGTCACTTGAGCGCTGTTGACCCCTGGCAGACAATGAGGACATGGACAGCTAGGACTGTGTGTATTTGAGTACTATGGTATTACCATAATGGACAGTACAGTATGGTATCCTATCGATGGGGAGTACCTCATTGTAAATGCTGGATAGGTTGTGTATAACTCTCACACTGGGTTATTCAAAAGATTATGTTGCACATGTTGGAACGTAAGTACTCGGTTGAAGACATGTACAGATAACTAATACAAATGTACAGTGAGTGTTTAATATTCTGTTGCAGTGTTTTTGTGGCGAGCCTCTGACTGAACGTCCTCCTTAAGTCCCTGTGTGTATGTTGTTGGCGCCAGAAATCAGAAAAAAACCCCAATGTGAAATGTCCTCTCAGGATGTGGTACGTATGCTCCTCCGACGTCTGATCGTGTCACCACTCATGGGCTTTATTCCTGCGGCTGGTGACAGGGAGATCGGTGCGTGTGACTGAGATTGGGGAAGAACGCTGAACTACATTTGTTGTTTTCAAAGACTGACCTCCCTCGCTGTCAAGGGGAAAGTTTGACTTCCACAGACAGAATGTACAATGTCAGACTCTCTCTTTTGAAACGGCATTCTTTTTTCTCATTCTTTTTCTTTGCAATTTACTTCAATATATTTTGAACTTCTGTCTCTTACGGGCAGCGGTGTTGACCTTGTGCAGAGATTTTAATAACAAAATCTGCACCCCACTGGTGCATCGAATCAAACATTGATCGCTGCATTTAATTTGTCTTTCTGTATCACTCTTTGGTCAATCTCCAGTCTGTTTAATTCTCTGGGCTAATGAATTATAAAATTAAGCATGAATATGGGCCATCTCACACACACACACACACACACACACACACACACACACACACACACACACACATACGTCCCAGTAGGGAGCAAAGGAGGGCCAAGAATCGACTGAGGTCAGGCATGTGAGCATAACAGAGTAGACAAGTGTCCTTGAGCAAAGCAGGAACCGCATTAATAACAGCCTGATGACAACCCACTTCAGTTTGAATGCAGCCAGCTGAGAGATCACATACACAAACATCCACTTTAATTCATTACCCAGTGCCTGCAGATAATGAAGAGGTATTTTAATCACCTCCGGTGTTATGTGTGTGTGTGTTTTTTTTTTTTGTCTGTCCACAAAGTTATTAGCCTGGAAACCAAGGATCCTTTCCATTACATTGTCGTGTCTCCATCAAACGTTTCCATTCTTCTTCAGCTCTACCATTGACTTGTTTTCATCAGCATTCATTCATGCATCTTCTTCTGCTTCTTCTGGTTGCGGTGAAGGTCAGGGTTCAACCTGGACGAGTCGCCAGCTCATCAGGGCCACATGAAGGACAGACAACACAAATGCAGTTTGGTATAAACACAACCTACTGAAATGTACTCAACCCGCAGGATTTTTTTTTCTTTGCAAGGTATTTTCCCTCCCTGGCTGCTCTTGTTGGGTTTGAGGTGCCAGAGAAGATACAGCCATCACATCTGACTCTTCCCCATGAATCATGGTGTGTCTGAACACTTGTGTCTGCATCCCATCTGTCTGCCCTGATCACTGACTACAGATGGATCTAGCTTGTGTTTTTTCCTGCTGTGTCTTCTTGCCTGACGGGCTAGAAGTAAGCCAAAAGCCCCTGCCTGTTCCCTCGTCTCCATCTTTTTGCTTGCCACTTCCTGTATTATTCATGGCGATCCTGTTCTCTGTAAATAACTCTGGCCCGGTGAGGTGACGCAGATCTGGTGGTACAGTGGGCAGGCCTGACAAAACATTCCCACTGTAAAAGCTTTTAAAAGCGAAGGTGGGAGAGGGGGAAAAAAACAACTCTGTGTCACAGAGATTGTCACGCAAGCAGAACCGCTGACCAACCTTGTCTTCAGGAACAGGACTCTAATTTTAACCCTTGAAATGATAGAAAATCTTCTGCTTCAGCTGCAGTCCTGTTGTATTATTGATGTGCGTTCTGGTTAACCACAGGAACGATGTGCTGTGTAATTAAATCCCTGCTAAGAAACACTGAGACAGCTCATGCGTGTGCTGGAGTGAAGGCTGCTGAAACAACTAAATGTCGCTGTTGGTTTGTTCATCACACACAGGTGTCTTGGCATACTTCCTATTGACATCTACCTCCGCATCGCGCACCACACCCACATTTAGGATTTAGGCCACGCTCACTTATACCTGGAGGCAATGAAAGAAAAGAAAAGAAAAACACGGCAATGCCTCGAAATAGAGCAGCGGTGTATCGGAGCGCGGGGCAGGGTGCCACCATGCACCGGTGCCACAACCTGTGTGTAGTGGCCCTGATGGATAAACGCCCACCGAATTGTTGTCCCGGTCACGCAGCCCCTCAGAATGTCCTTCTTAACATCTGCCACCAAAACTTAAAAAGCCACCGCATTGATCATTACGACCAAATCTGTACGCTTCAATTTGACCGAAACGAAATCGGTTGTTGTAAAACAATAACGGCTCGCAGCCCAGCGGGAAGCAGCTGCAGGCAAAAGTCTGTCAGTTGTTCTGCTGTTATTATTCGTCTGCTTCCTCGCAACGACTTTCTGTTTCATGATGAGCTTGACTTTCCAATAGGCGGCTCACAGACTCAGAAAATGGCCCATTTTCCCTGCGTGCCACAGATGGAGCACACATGAACAGTCTGCATAGGCATTAAGCACGTTGCTGAAAGAGTGTGACTGTCCCCTGTGTCCACACCCACATTCAGACGTGCGTCCTCCCTGTTTTCTGTCGGCCCTCCCTGGGGAGGAACCCATATTGACATGCAGCACAGGCTCTGCTTGATCAATAGTCTCTGTTCTCTATCTTTCTCTCTCTCCGGCCATGCATCTGCCCTCCCCACGCGTCTTTGCCCACGTACCCATCGCCGTGGTCCCTCTGATCCTCCAGCTGAAACACCGCTCGTCTTTAGCAAACACCCTACCCCGCTCTAGCTCTGATCAGTCTCATGCGGTTTCATTCACGATCAATTAGCCCGTGCGCGTTGGAAGCCGGCGCAGACGGCGGGGGAGGGTGCGTTGGTGTGTGTGTGTGTGTGTCTGCCTTTGATTGTGTACCGCAGATACGCCGAACGCCTCCATTCTGATTTGCACAGGCAGACGCCATCAGCACCACTGCAGCGCCGTGCTGGGAAAAGGCCAAAGGGTCACATGAAACCATTTATGTCCAGTGAGATTGAATCCAGCTACCACGCTCAGGAGCTCGCCCCCTCATGAATAGTGCATAAAACATAAAACTGTTTAGTTACATCCACTCTCATGCATACTGTCTGTCTTCATACATATTCACAAACAGCGTGTTTGTCTTATCTCATGATTCATATGGCCCCGAGTACTGAAATGCCTTGATGAATCAGTGGGATACATAATAAGCCTCGAATTGGACCATTTTTAAGCCACGCGTGTGACTGTATAATTACTACCACAGCTCCTCTCAACACACAATAAAAATCATAAACATCAGCCTCTTTATTAGGTACCCCCATGGTGTCGAATGTGGCAGCTCTGTCATGATTTAGGACACATGTATGTCATAAATCATGACATATGGATGTTTTTGTTGTCATAATAGTGATAATTGTAATTTGTGATTTACATTGCATTAAAATAACATTATACATGGTGCAATAATTTATGTGTATATATTGATATCCTTATATTTATTCCTTATACTATATTTTCCCACCTGAGTGCTGCTCTTTATTCTGTGTGCTGCTCTTACTTTGTGCTGCTGGAACTTTAATTTCCCGGAAGGAGTCATCCAAAGGGATCAATAAAAGTGATCTGAATCGGAATAAACTACATAAACATGTACTACATGTACATGTACTACATTTGTTAGCATCAGTCAAAGAGGAACATGATTATCCCTGTAAAAGTGGAATGTGGTAGCGTTGTCATATTGAATCGCAGCTTGCCACACAGATTTTCCTTTGACAGTAGATGGTCGCCTGAAGCCTTTGTTGAGCTGTATAATGAGAAACAATCTGAGAGGTCCACGATGGGTGAATTCATTAAGAAAATCCCAGATTAGACTCCCAGCCATGCGTACTTGATTTGTCCCAACTTGTGAATTGATTAACCTGCAGTTAACCTCTGCCTTCTTTTTTTTTTAATCTTCTATCAGTCTTTTTTTAAAGTTTGAGTCTCCCTTAGGTACAGCTGATAAATGTTCCTAATTAAGTGGTTATTTGTTAGGTAGTTAGCTAGTATGGATTTGAATGAATCTTAACGATTCTAAATGAAGTTGAAATATTCATTTGAATGTTTTTGCTCTGAAAAGCTTAATTTTAGAAAAATATTCTTCAGGGTGTGTGTGTGTGTGTGGCGGGGGGGGCGGTGTAAGTCTGCGTTTTGACAAATTTTAGGAAAGGAAAGTTGAGATCATTTGAAAATTCAAAATGAACTTTAAGTGTACCTTTACACACATATATTATGCAACAAATATATGGTCAAAGTTTTAGCATATACATTTTAGAATGTACCCTTCAATAACAAGTCAAAGTCAACTTTATTGTCAAATGTACTGTATGTGTGTACAGTATACTGTACATGATATACAGCACAGATGAAATTACAGACCTCTCAACACACGGTGTAAACAGTACACATGCATACGTACCTAAAGTTAATTTGTAATTCAATTCTGTGTGTCCCAGACCTCAAATGGAAGGAAACGTGATTATTTGCAGAGTTTATTGGCTTTTCATTTGTTGTGGGCTTTCCATCGACGCATTCATCCGTCTTCAGTAACCCATTGTAATAAAAAGCCAACAAGAAGGATCTAATTAGCAGCCTGACTTTGAATGTGAACGAAGGAGGGATGACCCACACTAAAGCTAAAAGGTCTAAACACCCCCTCCCTCCACGGGCACGTACCTTCCAGTCTTTGGGGAACCGTCTGGACCTGCCTGACTCTTACAAAAAGGCACTTTCCCACACACTTGATGTGAGGGAAGAAATACTGACTGCATGTTTACCTTCTCACATCTCGCCCACGCTCAGTGGCGCCATCTGAAGCTGCAAATGAATTAAAGTAAAGGGAGGTAGGAAAAGTTCTGCTTGCACTTTTTTTTTTTTTTTTTCTTAAAACTCTGACTCTGCTCATTCGGTCGTCTTCCCTCTGCTGGTTGTAATGCAGTGTTAGCGCAGTGGAAGAATGAATGAACAGTGACACCATTCCTTTGAGTTTGAGTCTCGTGTTTGTGCCCCCTTGAGTGTGTCTTGACGATCCCATATGGTTCCATGAGAACATGTGGTTTCACCCCAAACACAGGAGCACATTTATTGCTGTACTAATAGAATGTGTCTATCTCCACATTAGCAGTCCGCCCACTCACGCATCTGTGTGCAACATAAATGTCAGTGAGTTGTGCAAACAGGGGATGTGAATCTGTTCGACCATGTGGGACGTTGCAGAAAAGATTACTATATTGCCAGTTTTCATTAGGTTTGGACAAAAATACTCACTGGGACGCATAACAATAATAATACGAACAAAAATGAGTTAAATATGTAAAATGAGGTCTCCAATAGTACAAAAAACAAACAAAATAATCCAAACCAGCCCACAATGCAAGAATAATTATCCAAATAATTTTAAAACCCTTGAAAGAAAGAGCAAAGGTGAATAAAATCTTTTAAATGAAACAAAATCAATCACGCAGGTCATTATTTACAGAAACGTGTCCCGCTAACATTGTGATTTGATTTGAAAACCAAACAATGTCAGTATAGTAAAACTACTCCTTTTTTTCTTAATGACTCAATCATAGGCCGTTTCCCATTAGATAACCTGCTGAGATGCTGAATAAACGTTTGCAAAGGAGAGATGGATGGATGAAAGGATGCTGCCTTGTGTGTTTCCATCTTCTGGTCTGTGTCATTCCCACAAACACCAACGCGTGTGTGCGTGGAAAGGTTTCCCCGCTGCTGATTCTGTCAAGTTCCCCTTCACGTCGGTGGCTGCAGTCGATGTATCTGACTGGCTCCCCTCCACCCTCTCCCTCCCATGTGGCGGTGATTCATCACAGCACTGAAACTGTGAACATGGGGAGCTGAGCCAGTCGGGAGCGTATGCAAACTCCAGCTGGCGCTTGTTTCAAAAGGCTGCAGGAGAGCGAGACAGCGGAGGGTCGGAAAGAGACAGTTTTTTTTGTTTTTTTTTTCCCTACGTCCATGTCATAGGTTAAGTTAGACAACAAGAACTGGTCTAATTGATGACAGTCAGCTTGTGTTACGTGTAAGTTGTATATTTTGTCTTCTGTGTAATTTCCATTATTGATGTTATGTTAAAGCTTGTTTCTTGGTTTAATTTGTCACACATCAGGAAAAATAATGATGCTATTGGTGCGGTGTCACTGTCCAGGTTTGTAATAAATAGTCACCATTAACATGAACATTGCTGGTTCTGTGTCACGTCCATTTGTCTTTTTGAATACAAAGGCATCAGATGAGATTTGCATCTCAAACCTCCCCGTTGTCTCTGCTGGTGAAATGTGGGAATGTTGAGACCTAGATGTCTGCTGGTACGGCTCTGATGGTTTTTATTTACAGTGGCACACAGCCACTGTTCCTCCCTCATGTCTCCGTGGATGGAGAATGAAATGTGACAGCTTTAAGGATAGCTGCCATTAGAAGCAGCACGCAAGGCGTCGATGAAGAAGGCGTTGGCCGCCTCTGAAATACAGTGGAAGGTGCTATTCTGTTTCAATTTATAGCTATTTGTGTGCAAAGTGAATCAATGTTTTGAGAAATACCTGCGGGCAGCAGCAACCCGCATGTTTCCCCCGAGGACAGAGACAAACGTTACACTATGTGCAATTAGGAACACGGTCGGACTCCTTGAATTACTCTCAAAACATGAATGGACAAAATACTGCCATAACAGTAAAATACAACTATGAATAAATCACACTTGAATACTAAGACAGTATACAAGTATAAAACATGTCATTACGCAGTGAATGGGTGTTGAATTGAGTAAAATACGCCTGAGTGGACGTGATGCAAAGCAGACTGATGGAGGAGGAGGGCGACATAAATGTGTCTTTGTGGTTCCCTGAGACTGACACACACATACACACACACAGTAAGGGGAATGTCTGAGGTCTGTGAACATCCTCAGTGCAGAACCTTTGTTCAAAGCGTAAACTGAAGATAGTTTGACTAGACAACATGCATTCATTCAAACGGCCTTTTTGAGTTTGATCCCCTTGTAAGACTCAGCCTCTTTACATCTGTTTGTCCTCTGAGGAATAATACGTGAAAATTAGAGTCTCTCTATCCTGCTTATCCGTTTAAAACAATCAACATGTGTCCGCCTTCCTAATTTTACAGCGTCGTTAGTTGTCGAGCAGGGGGGCGTTTGCAGGAGGCGACGGGGGTCCTTTCTTTGTTAGTGCCACATCACTATTTTCATTGTCTGTTCCTGCAGCATCTATTGCTGGAGACACATCCATCTGTTGTCCTTTTCCCCCTGTTAATTTTCACCACCCTGAGTGGGACAGAGGTTGTACTGTGCAGGCAGTCGAGTCCATTGAGGCAACTGTAATTTCTGATGTTGGGCTCCGCAAATAAAATTTAATTGAAGCAGAGAAAGGAGGGTGGATTATGTGCATCATCTGTGTGTGTGTGTGTGTGTGTGTGTGTGTGTACTACTGGTCAGATACATTGAAGGGAAATTGCGGGAAAAAGTAGGAAATGAAAGCAGGTGAGTTCAGGAGGCAGTCAGACTCAAAGGAACCTATAGGGCTTTCAACCGAGTTCATAAAGTCGACGCGCGCTCGCTCACAGATAACAAGAGGGAAAGAAGTAGAGATAGAGAAAGATACTGATCTACGTTTGTGCGTCCGTGCACCCACATCCACAAGGTGAAGAGTGCAAGACTCTGTTTAATGAGTCACACACACTCTTCATCTCACAGGTTAGCATGTTCAGACCCGTGTGTGCTTCTGCATTGAACTGACACGGGCCCTAAGCCGTACCTCACACGTAGGCCCTACGCCGTCATGAGCGTTTGTACTTCTGCGTGGGTCTGTGTGCATAGCGCTGCATGGAATCTGGCCGCCATGTTTTTTTTTTTTTTTTTTTTCTATTTTTTCTTTTATCTGTGTTTTTCTTTGTTTACGTCATGCGACAGCAACTGGTCAGCAGATCGTTTTACCGCAGTACTCCGCTGACTTTTGGCAGTCATATTGCTTTGTTGTACATACAAGTGTTTTTGAGTGAATAGCGGTAGCAGGACGCTCTGTGCAGGTCGCGTCAGGACACGGGCAATTGATTTCTGACTGACTGTGAGGCCAGACAACTCAATCGTTGTCAGTGAGACTGCTTTGGTTGAGGTCTGGTGAGGTTTAGGCACAAATGATTATATTCTGGAGAATGTCACGTATCTCACGTATGAGAGGGCGTTCATGTTTCATAGATGTCCATCAATAGATGTCCTGAATCTATATAAAATAAACCTTATACAGCAAACAGACGTACTCTTTGACAAGCTGGAAATGACTGTGGCTGCTGTGCTCGTCTCAGTGTTGCTGTTTCTCGGCCTCGGATTGTTAAACAAATGAGCTCCAGAACAAACAAGGCCTATTGTCGTTGGACAAATTCCCCTGCATCTCACAGGCACATCACATTAGAGCTGGATGTGTGTATGTTCCATCAGTGTAATGAAGCTGGATAAAGTTAATTGTGGAGAATTAGTTTCACCTTTGACCTTACCAATAGCACTCCCTCCCCCAATTGCAATCCCGCTGATGCCATTAGCCTTTGTAGAAGCATATGTGCTCCCCAAAGTCATGAAACAGCGGCTTTATTTAGGCATGACAATCAGTCCACCAGGCAATTACATGGCAACAGGATGCCAAGGCCAGCCCGGCAAACAGGTAGTAAATTATTAATAATAGGCCTAAATGAGACTGTGTGTCAATTGACTGAAAAGCGGAAGGTGTGTAAGTGTTTGTGTGTGCTCGCCTGCCTTTGTGGATGGAGTCACTGTGGGGATAATTATTTAAGAGGAAAGAAATGGGAAACAAAGAGAAAATGAAGAGGGATGAGGGTAGAGGGATGTAGACAGCATGTGAGCAGGATGAATTGCGTAATTTAAAAACAACAGGAGGCAGATGAGGCAGTGTATGTTGATTGCACGTATCCTCGGAAAGGATGGTGTAGGAAGCTCCTGGGAATGTCCCCAGGCCAGAGTGAGAATCAGAAGGGCAGTGGTAATGAGTCCCTGCTGATGGGAACGCGCAAGAACAAAAACATCTTCACGGACTGAGACATGCACGCAACAGCACATGCCATCATTCATTCATCTGTAATAGTTGTGTGCCCCTGCTCTCTGTGACAAACGGTGGCCGCCTTGTGTACCCGCGGCTGCTGAGGGAAGCCAAAAAGGACCAAGTGGGCCCCCCAGGAGGAGACGTGAAAGAAGGGACCACCGTCTCCTCCTTGTCCACTTGAGTCACTTCTGGCTGAGGGTTCTCCTCCCTCCTTGTGATTGAAGTGTTTGTTGAACGGTCGCCTCCGGCACCAACTTCCACATGTTTTGTTTTTTTTTCCCCACTGTGAACTAGCGGACAGAGTACGAGTGACAAAATGACACATTGAGACAGCACGAGAAGGGCGACAAGAGTTCTTTAGAGAAAAAAAACTTTTTTCATCAAGCTGCCAGTGTGACAGAGAGGAAAGCAGGGAATGTTTGTGCTTGTCTCTTATGCAAACTGGTGGAGAGGAGGACGACAAAGTCAAATTTCAAGTCTGATTGATTCAACAAAGAAAGAAAAGAGTGTTTTTTCTCCTTTAGTGCATTTCTGACCCCCTTCCATTCCGTGGAAGGATTCTTTGCTGCCGTCAGCTTTAACCCACTTAGCTGATAGACTCTAATAGACGTGTTAAGCTAATATGTGACTATCACAAGCTCACGTGTACAACTCGACTAAATCCCGACAGAAAGCAGCGCTGAAGAAAGTCTCCATGGATACAATTTTGTCTCACATCAAAATGTCACTGGCCCTGCAAGTTTCCCTCGACTCAGTTTTGTCAGATGCCCTCAGATTCAGCAGGATGAAGTGTTGTTTTACAGCTTAAGCTTCAAATGATAAGTCAGTCAAGTGTGCCGACTCCTGCAGGTGTTTTTGCAGCGCTGGGTGACAATGACTTCAAAAGAGAATGTTTCGGTGAAAATGTGCTCAAATGCTGAGGGAGTGTAGAAGAGAATACAGAGAGACACACAC
The DNA here is from genome assembly GCA_901007665.1 of Aeoliscus strigatus. Taxonomy (NCBI): domain Eukaryota; kingdom Metazoa; phylum Chordata; class Actinopteri; order Syngnathiformes; family Centriscidae; genus Aeoliscus; species Aeoliscus strigatus. The sequence continues at coordinate 62,634 of CAAKHB010003452.1, forward strand.
GCTCGATGCATTCAACAACAACAACAACAAGAAAAAGCTCTCGTCGACCTACAAGTGTGAAAACACACACTATCCCACACGCTCACACACACAACCTCTCACGCGCTCGTCCCCGTCTACATTCTCTGACTCAGTCTTTGTTGAATTTATCAGCATAATCCTTCTGTCTTTGCTTGTTCAATAGAGTAATGGGGAAAAAATGAAGCGGGGGGGGGGATGAGGGAGAGCTGCAAAGAGAGACAGACCACGTAAAATACTGGGAAATAGACAGGGTATTAAAATGCATGGATGCCCTTGCCAGTTCCAATACAGCTCACAATACTCCGACATCAAATGGTTTTCACTGCAGACGGTACAGAGGAGGAAAGAGCTTTCCTCTGAGCTTCGACCAGCCAGATGTGAAGGCAGACTGTGTGGCCCCACCAGGTCTTTACTGCCGCTAAGAGCGTGAGGAAGCCCCGAAATCCAGACGTACCCCCCAGCATATTAACTATGAACAAGATAAGTTGGATGACGGAGGTGGGCTCAGAGCCATGGACAGAGCCTGTGGGCGGTGGTTATGTACACAACACAATGGCTGCCGCCGTCTTTGGCGTCAGCGGTAAACGAGTTTCTTAAAAAGACAAAGGATACTTCCACTCTTCGACTCGTTTCTCCGATAACTTGTTCAATCCTCTGATTGGTCGAAGGGGTGTCCAGTTGCACCTGTCTGTGTTGTCTCTTTCTACAGTCCTGAAGAGACCAGCCTCAACTGGCCACAACATCAACACGCTGACACTGACCTTCTGCTCAGTCATGTTCAATCGAAGCCCTTAAAGTGAGAGAACATCAAACACGTCGGATTGATCGAGCGCAGCATTCCTTATGGCGTCTGCATTTTGAATTCACGACCTTTGCACCGCGGGGCTCAGCGTGCATGTTTTAGTGTGTTCTCTTCACATGCCAACTTTTAACGTGTGCTGCCGTGTTGTGCAGGTGTCGATGCTCGCCTGCGGTGAAAACAATCAATCTCTGACATGGAGATGAATCGAATATTCCAATCAGGCCGAGATGTTATTCATTTGTGTACGAGGCCAGACGGGAAGTCAATGGCAAATTGAAAATGACACCTCCAGCAACGCTCTACTTCCTTCATCCCCATGCTGGCAGGTCTGTGAAGTGAGGCCGGTTGGTGTGGTTTAGAGACAGATCCCTGCACGCCCTTGAACATAACATAATGAACATGCTCAACGTAAGCACACATGAAGCAGTATTGACTTATTAAGTTGGGAAATCACACCAATAATTAGCAGTTTATCTGCAGCAGCATCTTGCCCAGGCAGCACAGAAGCACACAGGGGAAATAAGGCGGTTAAAATGTCCCTGCACCTCCTGCCTTGTCCCGCTCCGATGATTGATGGTGGACGCCATTCGGTGGGTTCAGTCGCAGCCTTGTGATTGGTCTTTGATATTGTAGCAAATGTGAAATTACTGTGTCCGGTTACATTTGATAAAACGGTAGAGAAGCTTCGGTGGAGTCAGCAGACAAGACAATATTTTACAATGAGAAACACCAGTGTTCAGATTTACTTCAGTTGCAGGCACACAGGAGGAGAGACACTTGAGAGAGTTTACATCAGGGCGAACGTCACAACAGAAACATTTAATGAAGGTGGTGTAACTCTTCTTCCGACACTATAACCAGGATGAATTTCTGACACATCAAAATTCAAATCATGACAGATGGAAATGAAATGACGACAACAGGAAGGATTAGTCTCCCTTATTCTCACCGGGGAGCCCATCCGTCACCGATGCTTAGTCATCAATCACTAATCTGATCCGGCAGCCGGTCACGGTGCGTCACGCTGATCGGCGACAGACCGGATGGGGCTGCTGTGTACGTCTGCACCGGAGAGTTTGCCGAGGTGGCCGGGATGTCCGGAGTACCGCCGACAGTTATTCCTAGTATCACGGCCGCGGACACAGTCCGTTAACGCCGCTGACATTTCCCATTTATCGAACTCTGAGCGCGACCTGGTGTAAAACACATCATGCGTGTTAAGAATCTGGGTGACACAAACAGCATCGCGGACTCCCATCAGCTCTGGTGGGTCGTAAACATTTGGAACGTATAGTGTGTGACAGTGGTAGATTGTGGTTTGTGACTTAATGAAATGTTAATGTTGGATTTGTGTATTTTGTTCATCGGTAGCTGGATCACACACAGGAACGTAACGATAAAAATGACGTGTTCATGGTAAGAAATTTTGAAGTCGACAGGCAATCTTGACGTTTGTCAGCTGGTTTATCGCTGGCTGTGTGTCTCCATGGAACGTATGATTGCACCCTTTGCTAAACAGATAGAACACTGATACCACCATCTTCGGCACAGCATTCATTTCCATAAAACCTCATCGAATTCGAGTGAAAGTAAGTGATTCGGTCCCCATCTGCCTCATATTCTCTAAAACACACTAATCCATTGAGCACACACATTGTCTTCACTACTTACCAACCCACTCAATCTCCCATCAGGATGTTCGTTAAATCCTGTGCTCCACCGCCATCACCGCTTTTCTGGTTTAAAAATAGATGAACTGTGCTCCTGGCCTGCAGCTGTGTTACACTGTACGGGTAGAGTTCAGAAAACAGAATCAGGTATTATCTCTTTTACTTCTCATTACAGAACAAAAGTAATACGTACATTTATTTTCCAATAAAATATACTGATAATAAAAATGCAGTAACAGTACACAGATCTTTAACCCAGTGGATTTAACTCCCAGTAGAAGGTTTTTTTTTTTTTTTTTTTTAGGTTTGTGAAAAACAAACGGTCTCTCGGCGTGTGCATACATCCCTGTAGAATACATCCCCACCCTAGAAACAGAGACGAGATAGCGTGCAGTGACTCCCTACACTAATGTTTTAACTCTGTTTCCCATACGAGTCCCGCTGTTGCTCTTGGACGTGGAAAACAAGTGTCCTAATTGATAGGAACACCTCATGTGATGTCCAGGTTTGGTGCCTGAAGGCGCCTCACAGTCTTTCCGCATGTGTTTGTTTGCGGTTGTTTTTAAATAGTGCATTTGATGTTGCATGCTGTGGAGGGTGAGCGAAGGCGCTGATAGCATGTCAATTAGCCCGTCAGAGGATGAACAAGTGTGTATGTGATAGCAGCTGAGAGACACAGACAGACAGTTTGTGTGTGCTCCAGTCAAAAGGAAGGCATTTGGCATTCTCCGGACACCCCGGCTGATTTTCCTCCTCTCACACAGAATACTAATAAAACCTGCAAGCGTACAGGGCGAAGCCGACAAAGGTTGTTTGTTGATTTGTGTCTCAAAGCCAAGGTTATTTGTCGTCTCACAGAGACGCTTGGGCTGATTTGGCTGATGATGGCGAGTGGAAAAGCAATAAACACACTTAAGTGCTTGTGTGTTATGAATGGTATGTTCACGCTCACGTAGCTGCACATACAAGCAGCTGGTCAGTGAGGTCTGGATGAGGAGCCAACACACACACACACACACACACGCACAGACACACACACAGATTGTTGGTTTGTCTGTTTCGATCAGTCCAGTGAAGTGTTCTCCACTGAACACCACTTCTGAAGTGACTAACGATGAGCTGATTGCTGTGGCGTGCTCAGGGGTTGGTGTCGGGACTCTGTTAACCACGTCAGTCTAAAGTCACACGAGGCAAAAGGAAAAACTTACACGATGTGGACGGCTTTCTGCCTGGACCATTTCTAGAAAGAAAGTAAGCATGTAAGTCCGCTGGTAAATGGCAGCAGGAGGAATCCAGATGACAATATACAGATCTATGTATTCATATTTTTACATTATTACAAAACTGATCATGATATGACGTGGGAACATCATAAATATAGATAGATACTTTATTAATCTCCAAGAGAAATTTGCATGCAGTGGATAATGGACGGGATAATGCAATAAAGCAATGGATTTGAATTGTTGCTGAGACGCTGGGAGGATCCCAGGAGGGAGGACGGTTTGGTTTGGGAGAAAATGACAGAATGTCAACATGGTGAAGAGAAAATAAGGATGATGGCAATCCTGTCACAAGAGTGTGTGACCTCTGACACGGCGAAGGCGGTACGCAGGGAACAGCGCAGATGGATGACTAGCTGGTGTCTCAGCACCTCTCTGCTCTACTTCTGGCACACTTTGTCCATTTGTCAGCATTAAGAGACGACCGGTCAGTGCGGAGGAAGCGCTATGGCGAATAGTTACATGTTTGCTGCACAGAAGCCTCCAAGTAATGGATTTTGTTCCTGAAGTTGCAATTATGGTCAGAAATGTCTGAGAAGAAGAGATGTCTGTAATGATTGAGGACATGTGTTCACCAGGCTCGGTTGTTCGCACACCCTCGTTTCGATTCAAATCTTTTGAACAGCTCTTTTAAATGAACAATGAGAATCCAGTTGAGGTTATGTTTGCAGTTCTTTCTGCCATCATGTGACACGTGTTCAAGTGAAATCAATACTTCAAAATTAACCCCCCCCCCCCAGTAGAGTATAAATTGAATCAACCGATCCAAATCTTACCTGATCACTGCTTCTAGTGATAAAACCGCAGTATACGTTTGATCTACACATAACTTGATTAAAGTGGTATTGGTGGTATTTGGTTTCTAAGGCAGATCTGTGTACGGTCGAAAAAGGTTCTGAATTAGTTCACTTGTTCATTTGCATTTCATGCATAAGCACAGTTTGTAAATGAGTGTGTGTGTGTGTGTGTCCTGAACGTCAGGCATACACTAGCTGACCTAATGCTGCAGCTGCCATCCGTTTGTTGTCGTTCAGGAGAAGCCTCTGAACAGTAATAATAGATATCGTGCTCCCAAATTAAAGGTAGTCTCACGTGCAGGAAACGATCTCAGTGTGTGCGTGCACATCACAGATCCGCACGCTTGTATGTGTTTTGTCTCCCCCAATTAAAAATGTATGCCTCGCGGCGAATCATTTGCTCCAGCAGTCATTATTCAACAGTAAAAATCTCAGCTGCATATGAAAACAATGATGGATATAGACAGGCGAGGTAGCACTGCGATCCCTTCAGGGTAATTAGCAGCACGATGGCACAGCACAGAGCAGCGCTGCATATCAAAAAAAAAACAAGGAGAGTGCGGCATTACTTTTGTTTGTTTTGTTCATTTTCATGTAGAACACACAAACACTGTTGGTCTCACTTAGAAATGTTTTGATCGGGTGGTTAGCTTGCAGAGTGGTGCTGAACCCGAAAAAAAAAAAAAAGATCATTTGGAGATGAAACTTGCTCCATTAGCTCCATTAACTTTGGCTCATTACAATCCCACTGCTGTGACTTGGTTTGATTCTCTGTCTCTCGGATCTGCTCGTTTCAGTACAGGCCTGAGTTGTCAAACTGTCTTTGTCCAGAGTTTTGTTGAAACGATTGTTTCCGGTGTCTTTAGAAGACTTTGAGTGGGCAGCTGAGCGTATCTGATATGACAATTGCACTTTCAGTTGCCGGTGAGAAGCGCTGCAACTAGTTCAGTCACACTTCAGCTCGATCACTCTTTGTCTTTAAACGCATAACGTGTACTTTTGGATTAACGTTTTGTGTCAAAGCCGCACGCGCGTATCGTCGGCACCCTGCTGACAATCCACCATCTCCAACGGGGATTCGCCTGTGTGTCCTTTCAGCGTTTGTTAGAATATAATCAGTTTTCTTGGCTCGGTCACAGAGTTGTGAAAGCGTCGTCACACATGGGGGCACTTGTTCAAGGGAAATTGTTGGATTTCTGGTGAGCTGGAAATGAATGAATGAATGAATGAATGTGTGTGAGGAATGTGCACAAAAGCCCTACGGAGGTCCAACAGTGACGGGACCGATATGTTTATGAATTATTCAATTCGATAGATTTCAAAAGATTCACAAATGAGCTGTTTCCCATTTTACATGAGCTGCAGCGTGAGGCAGCGCCTTCAGTGGCACCTAGCTTGAATTATTTCAGAGGAGGTAAATGCCGTTTCAAAACTGGAGCGAAAGGAGCAAACTTTTATCAAACCATCAGGTGTGTGTGTGTAGTTTTAATTGTGAGTCATTTGTGTGAAAACCATTCAACACACGGACTCCTCTGCCAGAAATCCTGCCGTCATCGTCCGTGGGCTAATGCACGACTCAGCGAGAATCCTGCATCTATGATGAGTCCCTTTACAAGTGCATCTGTTTAGCGTGTGTGTGTTTGTGAGTACTAATAAAATATGTTAGCATATTAGCTCAGCTCTAAGTAAAATTCTCACCTGTTGGCCTGAACGGAACGTGCTAATTAAATGATACATATTTAAAAATATATATCTTAGTTTTTTTCTAAATGAGCATTGTTTCATTACTGATACTTTGATTCTGCAGTAGTGATTTGTTTGTCCCTAACTACCCCTAGTACTACTATTTTCACAAACCTTGGTGCAACAATCCGTAAACTGTTTTGGTAGCTAACACAAACTCTGTGAAGGCCGTGCCGGTGGAGGTTTGCGCTCCCTTGTGCCGATCTGTCGATGAGATGACGCGAGTATCTCTGGGTGTTACACTCGACAGCCGTCACGACATCTCCCGGCTTTCTGACAAAAGCTGCCACATTTCTGGACAAACATGAGAGGTTTAGGGAGGCAAGTAGGCGACTGCGCTGTTAGTGAGGACATGATTCATTCATTATTCATAGGACAGGGGATGTGTTTTCATTGTCCTCTGAAGCTGGATTTATGCTTCTGTGTCAAATTGACGCTGGACCAACAGCGTACGGGCCACATGGACACATTGCCTTCGGTGTAGCCTGATGTGCACTGCTGCAGAAATGTAACGACTGTGATTGGACCGGTCAAGTCATGTGACTTTACCAGCTCTCGGAGCAGCACTTCCGTGTTTGCTGCGATGTGACGTGGGTACTCATCTTCAACGATCTCCTTGTAACCATAACATAATCCATTAACTTTCAGTCTAACTCTTCCTTGAAGTTAACAACTGAAAACTGAAAAGTCAGGGGTGTCAAACGCATTTTAGTCCAGGCGCCACATACAACTCAGTTTGACCTCACATGGGTCTGACCCGTTTTTTGAAATTGATTTTCAAAACAAAAGCCAAAACTTTAGCAACGCTTCATTTTTGTATTTTTTTCCATCACGACCAGTTTCATTACATGTCCAGATCACTACACACCATCATCATGAGCTATATTCAAAATACCTTCGTTCAATCGACAAACCCGATGTCTCATGTTCCTTTTGTTTGTTTTTCTCATCTCTCGTTTCCTCTCCTCTGCTTCGGATCAATAGCTCCCACCAGCCAAACGAGTCTTATTGACATACTTGGGCTCTCAGTGAAACAGAACACTGGCCCCGCACAGCGACTCGGTTTGGATATAAATAGAGTTGTCAGTTTGAGACATCACTTCGCTGTCATAGTTACCGTGTCACGTTTCACGCTGCCACATTATGACGATCGGTAAAATGCCTGCCACGGGCTCTTTTGCTTCCTTTGGCTTATTAAAAAAAAAAAAAAAACACCTCGTGTCAGTTGTCAAGAGCTCTGCGTACTAATGGTCTTGGGCGAGTTAATAATTTGCCAGTCTGGAGTTTATATTTTGACACCTCAGCTTTTAATGGAAATGAAGGAACATCTGATAGTCCACAGAATGAATCGGACCCATCCGAATTCCTCAAAACACAAACAATACCTCACTCCGTTTCTAGGAGGTCCAGTTCTTGTCATGCACACACACACACACACACACACACACAGACACACAAGCATCATTCAATAACTGTTGTGAATCGGCACTATATAGTATATACAGTATATAAAGTCTGACTTGACTTGACACACACACACACACACACACACACACACACACACCAAATGTGCAC
>CAAKHB010003452.1:70544-85052 GCA_901007665.1 Aeoliscus strigatus
ACGCCACAATGTTGTCTTTTTTTTTTTTTTTTTTTGGCTGCTGAAACCCACAAAGGGTGCAGCCTGCAGGAAGGGACCGGTGGCAGGTATTGTGCTGTCAACTGTCGACAAGCACAATAGGACAAGACGACATTGACTGTCAGCGTCCTATATGTACACACACTGGCAAGATGGAGACAGGAACTGACACAAAATCCATATAAACGGACTTTGTTATATATATATATATATATATATATATATATATATATATATAAGTATATATATATATAATACATATTTTTCCCAGTCTTTTTTTTTTTGCCTTTCAATAAAGAGGTAACACATTGAAGTCTCAAATGTGACTCAAATATACGAATCATTTTCTAATCAGACAAAGCTCGCGACTTGTTACAAAAAAGGTGAATTCATTGAAGTGGTTAGCACCGTCGCCTCTCAGCAAGAACGTCCTGCTAATGTGTTCCTTCAGTGGTCGATTCAAAATTAACTTTTAAATATTTCAAGTATATCAGATGATGTTGGAGGGAAACTACTCGTCCTCCAGTGGAACACTTTTGCTCAGGCCATTGAAATCTATCCTCCAGCAGATTATGTGAATATTTGCATACTGTCAGGTAGCTGTGGTGAAGCATTGCCTGGGAATTCCATTAAGCATTCAGTGGTCCGTCACAGTCGAACAAGCTTACGGGGTTCCACCTTCACCATGTTCCCCTGTCACTGATATACACGTGTACAAATGGGGAGGCCTGTTCTCCGCTCGCACGAGCCCACCTCAATCTCTTTCTTTCCTGTGGCTTCTCTTAATAACCTCATCACTCATCTGCAAGACTTCTTGGGATTGGTTTCTGACGTCTCAGGACAAATGGTGAATCCCTGCAAAAAGTCTGGGGAGTACCAGCGATCCAAAGCTCCGTGATTATCCCTTTCACTCAGGCTGGATGTTGGCTGAGGTGGCTGGACTATAAAGCCCAGATCAAATGGGACCTAATCCCAAAGGCTGCCAACACCTCTTCATTCAAGCTGGTTTACTGGCCGAGTTTAATATGTGCTGATGTGTTTTGTGTCGGCCTCTTTGACTGTCTAACACCTTTTGCTCATGGTTGTTTCTGTAACTTATGCATACTAATTGATTGAAATGTCAGTTTGTGATAGATACATATAAGAAGACAACGTATATAAAATAAAAAGTGCATTACATAGATGTGATGCCGAAACAATTATCATTTCGTTTTGTTCACAAAGATGAATGTCAGAGACACCGACCCCCCCCCCTTCCCACCATGAAAACTGGTGGGTACTTAGACCACAAAATGACTGGAACTGTGTTGTTGAAACGACTCCACTACCGTTGTCATATTTCATATCCTTATTAGAAAAAAAAAAGTGGTGGGTACATGTACCCCCCACCCCATGGAAATGAACGCCTTTGGTATCAGCAGCAGTGCTCATGATTGTAGTATGTACAAAAAGTTTCCGACATGGCTGCGGTGACTTTAGCTGCTAAATCCTTCTGTGTCTAAGAGTTTCCCCTTGAGGAACGGGCTTGAAGCTAACTGGGACACTGGTGATTTGCTTCTATGTGACTGAGGGGGGGATGAAGGGAATTGGTACTGTACATACTCCCTCCCTGTGGACCCCTGCGCTACAAATCAGTGCCGAAAGCCCAGAGGAGGCTGCAGAGCCTCCAGTACGCCATCGCTTCAATACCAGTTTTAGCCTTTTGAAAGCAGGATCCTCTCACCTGCTGTGCAGTGCCACAATCTGGATGAGGAGTCTGAATAAAAATTGCCCTTGAATTGTCCAGAATTCAGCAAAATAACCAAAAGGCAGAGAAACGCCTCTGCCATTCTCTTACCAAATTGGTGATATATATATATATATATATAACATATACAAAACACATATAACCTTGGGTGTATTAACCAGCATTTTTGCTCTTTGGTCACCGACCAGGAACACTGCCTCTGTTTGGTGCAAAGATAAGAGAGAAGATAATAACCATTTCAGTATATTTCCGTGTGTGCCTTCCATGATTTTTGTTGTTGTTCTGTTTGAAAGCTGATCTTGCATGAGCGGAGGGACCGGCGCAATCATCTAATCTTCCTGAGTATAGACACTGTAATTGTGGTTCGACTTTTCCACATTTGGGTGAACACACACACACACACACACACACACACACACACAGTGTGTTTGCCGTCCTTCGCAGTGCAGCTGCACACAGCACTGACCACCTACCATCCATTTATTGGTCCAAGCTCTGTCTTCTTAACTTTATTTAATTGCTCTTCCTGTTCTCTAATACCCTTCCAGCGCTTGTGTTTGCTTTCCAATGATTTCTATCCCCGACTGTGCCCCACCCGCTGCCCCTCCGTAGCCGTTCCCAGCTAAATAATGAATTTGTGTGAATCTCCTCTCTTTCTCCTGGCTATCCGCAAGCTACACCTGATTAAATATGATTGTCTTTAACATCTTCTTGCTCCTCTCTGTGATATCTGACCCCTCGGAGACGATTGTGAAACCATTATGGTGGGTATGCCGGGTGTCACGGCTGGGCGTTTTGTAGAATCAGTCACTGCCGATGTGGCCATCAACCGCAAAAATAACATCATCATAGGTGTACGTTATTATTTTCACATTTTCATTTTGCACAGCAGAAAGAATGCATGTTCTGCTGTTAGTTTCTGGCCATTTGTTTCAGTGAGAGAGATAATCAACCTACACACCCGCCGGTGAGCTGAAACCATGGCGAAAGTTCACACAGGCAAAGGTCGACGAGAGCTGTCAGTCGGCCCAAATGCCACAAATACGGTTCACCAAGTTATTTGAGGCTAATTATCCTCATCGGTCAGCATGTTGAAGGTGTACCGTAAACAGACAGTCTTATGAAGACAGCAGCAGCCACAATCAATAGACATTTGCCAGATATATCCCTTGGTATGTTGGAAAAACTACAGGGAGCCACAGGTCCAGGAAACACAGGTTTAATGTATAATTACTTCACTCGCCATCTCAGTGGAAATGGTATTTGTGGGTCAGTGTGGCTCATTTCAGTGATTAATATCAGTCGGTTTCCGCAATTTTTCATTACAACCCCCTCATAAATAACATAGAGCCATTTGCTCTTTTGTTTCCGCTCATCGGCAGCCATTGTTGACCGATCCTAGGATTTTTAAATTGTTAAAAACCCGCTAAGAACCGTTCTTTTTGATTCCGCTAGACAGGCACAGTTTCTGCTTCCATCTTTGTCCTTCAGCTCGTCCCGAAACGGTTGTGTATGCTGCACCCAGCTCAGGATGGTCGGTCTCATTCGCTTATGTTTAGTAAGAGAAAAAAATGAGTTTGTGTCTGGAGAAAACGAGTTCCGTCACAAACCTCAATCACCTCAGTCATGTGTATGTGATTATTCCCTTTATATTCTGTCCATCCTTTGTCCATTTGTGCCCTTCCTCCATCATCCTCCTGAGGTTCTCCAGCATAATTTATGACAAAACAAACACAATTTAAATCCTCATTATCAGGTACAGAGGACAGTGCTGACACACACATGATCACTTCTCCCTCACCGCTGCATCATTCCTCATTCTGTGCATCCAGCAGGGAAACGCAAGGCTGCTCATGTAATATTTTTGTCAATAGTGGGCTGTGTGTGTGTGTGTGTGTGTGTGAGATACATTTACACTCCAAATGCTCCTCAATCAACATCAGTGCCTTCCTGTCATTGCCGAGTGACAGTTGTATTACCAGCGCCACCACTCACCCAGCTGTGATTACACACTGGACGGACAGAAGAGCATCGCCTCCTTCTGACTCCGACATCTTTCTTTTTTTTCCTCATCATTGTCATCAGTCCGACTGAACAATGATGACATCCGGTTAGCTCATAGTCATTTCCCACAGTTTTTATCTTGTTTGTGTATACGCAGTGAAAATGTTTTATTTTTACATCAGTACAATTAAATTACTACAACTAAACATCTGTCAATACAACAACAATACTAATGATGCATTTTATTTATATATATTTTTATTTAATTGGTGTTTTCTTTTTTTTAGGATACTCAAATATGGTATAAAATACTAAAAGTAGTAATACTAATGTGGTAGTTGATTTGTTTTGGGGTTTTGGGGGGTACAACTTAATGTTGTAACATTACAGTGGAGCATTGTGTGTGCATGGAATCATTCTTTTCTGCATGGGGCAGTGGTTGCATTGGGTGTAACTGCCCCCTCGTGTATCCTCTCTCAACCAGTCGACCCCCCTGTGGAGGGAGCATGTCCGTGCCACCGCGACACGTCGCTGCGTCCTGCGTGGTCTTGTCACCCAGCGGTGCTGCTCAGCGTGTCGTGGGCGGAGCGCAGCTGCACGCACCATCACCGTTGTCGCTCATTAACTGATGGTTCACACAAATGGAACGGGGCTCGTCTGGGATTGCAGATAAAATTAGTTTTTAAATGTTGCGTCAAAACGCCTCGTGATAAATTTGACTGTGACGTCTGTGAGGGATTATAAAATCTGAATTTAACGGTGGTTTTACATCAAATGTTCTCTGTCGTCTGGTGATATGAAGATTGAGAGGATAGACAGAGAACTTCTTTAGCAGGGAATTAGTGAGCCTTGTGAAGCCTGAAGGTCCCAGCTACAGTTGGTGCCTGTTGGCGTTAATAACTGATGGAAGCAGCTGCGGCGTCTCTCCCAGAGTAGAAGTCTCTATTCTCTTTTCATCAGTCGGCTGTCTCGTTCTCCTTTGGCCCCGTGCCTGGTGGATTCCAGCCTCACCTCCATCCTTCCTGCCGATCTGTTTCTCCTTCCTTACCTCACTCCATCCTTCAACTCTCTCCCGGGGGAGTCGGCATACTAATGGCTTTGTGCTGAGCCCTCGCCATTAATCAGGCCCCCATTAGTTGGACCCATATAAAGCCTTGGACTAATGGATACACAGGAATGAGATGAGGATGGAAGCGTACAATGGAGACACAGGACAGGGTGGAGAGGGAAATACAAACTAGGGCAGGGACAAAGTAAGGTCGCAATGTTGCAGTTAATTACCGCCGCCAAGGATGTTGTGTTTGTGTCGGTACGGGTCTTCCTGCTCAGCGAACAACCAGATTCAACTTCCTGACTGACTGAGTGTGGGTTTCTTCCAGGTACTCCGGTGTCGTCACACAGCTCACAAACGTTCAGTTGGATGACGTTCACTGAAGCAGCTCTGAGGACACTCTGGAGTGGTTCTACACAAACCAGTGTGACACTGCAGCAAAATTTGGCAAAATGAATATCTAAGAACATGATTCCAGACAGTGTAATCCTCAGATTCCTTTAACCAAAGTGTATTTTGACATGTAAAGTCATTTCTTTTTTAGTTGTCTCTCGAGTTGATGTGACATAACTCAAATGGGTCTTCAATGAGCAGTGAGACTTTACATCTTTAAGCCGGTTGCTGTTTCGTATTACATCTAGTGGCCGATCACATTGTCCTTTTATGGGGTGTAATAAAACGTATTCTGGCAAAGATTTCTAATTAATGAGGCACTTGATAGCTCAAATTACTCGCAAACATTACAACGCTCCATAATCCATTTGCAAACAATCATCTATTTTCAGTTCTTGTGTAATTGTGTTCAATAGGGGCTTATTGCCTTAACTGCGTAGCTAATAGTTTAAGTGTAGCTAATGTTGGTAGCTATTTCAGCATTAGACTCTCAGGATTAGATTCGATCGCAGATAAATCAGCTGTAACTCCACTGTTTTCTGGCTGCGCATCGATTTATATCACTTCACATTTCAAATGGTCAGTAAAGACATATTTCCCCTATTGCTTTGCTGTTATTAAGCTCGGCTGCAGATCCCTGTAATGCTCTGCTCTGGTGTGCGATGCCAGCTCTTTTGCCAGCTTGCCTACCCAGCACTTCGTTACAGGCGCACATGATGTGCACACAACTTCTCCTCATTATGAGTTGGAGGAATCTGCTGAGTTTGGAGAATCCAGACAGCAATTATGTGAGTCAGAGATTCAGCAAGCAGCGCTACGCCAGAGGAGAGTGTCTGTTAGACAGAGACAACACCTTGTTCTGGGAGTCCTCATCAAAGCTAAACACTCCCTGTGACTGACTATTTTGTCTTCGGTCGCAATGAAATAGAGGAGAGGAGAGTCTAACAGGGCCAGTTTAATGGGTTACAAAATAAGAGCGTGGGGGGAAAAGAGATGGTGGAATATATCAGTCTGCCAATAGTCATGACAAGCAGAGAGCTGGTGCACAGCTACATCTATGAAAGCATCTGGGAGGCTGGATTGTTGTTCCCCTGTATTTGCTTCCTTTTTGCAGCAACCAATAGTGGTGACATGTCATCTGATGAGATCAGATGGGGAAAATAACCACTGCACACCCTTCAATCTCAAGTCTCTCTGTAATGCTAACTATTACCGGGGATACGGCCTTTAGAATGGTTTCAAATAGTGGCTTTCCTCCTGGCTCGCAGTACACTCAGTGCTTTGTGCATCCTGTGTCACAATTGATGTGAACAAGCAGACAGGTCAGCAGTAGCTTGACTTTCTAGCCAAGAGGAGAGAGGGCATCTTTTGTCCAAAAAAAAACAAAACAGTCTCTCTCTGCTGCTGCAGGTTTTCCCCACGTCGGCTTTCCACTTCTTGCATGACAGAAGCAGCGCCAAGGTCTGAAATATATATGAGGGACGGCGAACCATTTCAGGACCTCCCATTATGACTGTGAATCAGAGCATTCTCCTCGGCGCTGAATAATTCATGCAGGGGAAGTATCTGCTTAGTCAGATTTTTTTCTTTTTACTTAGAAAGGGTAGAAAGCAGCCAGCACTGGTCTGACAATAGCTCAGGTATACGGTTACAAAGATCAAATTTGGAGTCTGTGGACTGAGAAGAAATTGAATGGAGTCAAATCTGATTTTAAATGCCTGTTTTCCAGTATGTCACGTTAGAATTCAGTGGTGTTTTGGAAACCTGCAGAATCTGAATTGCAATGAGGGGAGAGAGGAACAGGTGATGTGGGCGTTGAGCTGAGGCGGGAAGGGTTCCAGACGCCCCTCTTTTATTTATTCTACACACCCTTACTGCCCCATTACTCACGCAGCAGCCGGAGAGCTCTTACTCACTGAAGCCCTGTGTCAGCAACACAGACAGAGAGAAAGGGAAAAGGGGGGGGGGGCACAGACAGAAACAAAAGTGAGACACAACACGAGTCCGACTGAGGTGGTTGCTATCCAAACCTCCATTAGCCTCCATGAATAATGAAACAATGGGTGTGTGAGTGTGTGATCTATTCCCCATGTCACCGGGAACCTGGACCCCCGTGAGTATTTTGACAACTTTGTGAAATTAGAAAAGCTCGGTGAATGATGTCCGGTCATCCCTGAAACTGATCCCAAAAGCGGAAAATGGGAGGTTTTTTTATTTTTTTTTTTTTGAAGACAGTTTGCACTATCCATCTTTATGTCGTATAGGTTTGTGTCAGGGGACCTCACCCCCGGACGGGCGGCTTATCTCTGTAAGGCGAAACGGCTCGGACTTGAAAAGTGTTTTGTGTGATCGAGAAAGTTTGAGATTGGTTCCATCGAATGCAACATTTCACTGTCGGGAGACGCGAGGTAGACGATTCATGAGGTTCTACCTCGAAAGGAGTGCAGATGGCGAAAGGTGCGTGAAGGCCTATAAATTGAACCCGCCGTCAAACATATTTCAAACGACACTATCCTTCTGAAGTTTGGTGAGCTGAACTGAAGAGATAGTTCAGGAGGTTTAGACCTTAAATGTGAAGATGCGGTGCCACATAGACATTATAACAGTCTGCTAAAAGCAGATATACAAAGTCATATCCATCGTTAAGGCTTCTCACATATCAAGACGACTTTTGGAAAGAAACTTTGCAACCCTTTCTGTCAATATATCGGTATTTTCAGCCATTCCGTGTCTACTGCCCGGCTATAAAATATGTATTTGTTAGCCTCCGACATTTTCCCACCCTCTGCTCGGCAAGCCTCATCCTTCAGGTGGCACACAGTCGGCGCCAAGGCTGCTGTTCCCACTTTTTTCAGCGTGAACTGGCAAGAATCTGTTGGTGTGTGAAGACACAAGTATGCCGGAATGAGCTGAGGTGAGGCGGTCGAGAGCAGACAAGGGTAAGAGAAGAGTCTATTGGAGGCTGGAAAAAGAGCAGCGATATGTGTGTGTGTCTCTCTCTCTCTCTCTCTCTCTCTCTCACTCTCACATCAAGCATGTCGAGATGTTTCATTTAAAACTTTAACGCCCAAGAAGCAACAGTCTGGGCTTCACCAGGGCAGACGCTTAACGAACCATTTCCAGAATAGAATATTCTGCCTTTTATGATTCTACAGATATTCTTGAAGTCAGCATTTGCAAGGAGATAATGTGCAGTGTTTTTTCACTGCTGGAAGTAAAAGTCAAAGCAGCTGCACCATGTAAGTTCAAGGATCGTAGATACCCTGGCGGCTGGGCTCAGACATCCAGGAGGGACACCTAGTAGAGTCACTGCTCCTCCGCATCCAGTGGAGCCAACTAAGATGGTTTGGGCATCTGGGAAAGATGGAAGATGGAGACCTCAGGGCTTAGCCAGGACACGCTGGAGGGATTATATCTCGCAATCTGTCCACCACCCTCCCAACCGGCCATGACATCAACAGACAGATGTCAGGTCACGTTATTGATAAACGATGCATCTTCTTGTCATATGTCACAGCACTTGGCGTCTGCTACCGGCAGGAGCTGTGATTTCATAGACCCGGTAGACCCCCTTGATGTGTCATCACAGCCCTGTGCCTGTTCCAGAAAGCAGGTCTACTCAAAACGCTGAGTTAGTGCAACCTAAAATGAGGTAAACTCTAACTTCAGCGTCACTTTTGAACCAAGCTGAAAGGGTTTTTACCAGAACTACTTTGTGGATTGTTTGTTCATCTTAAAACGCTGAGTGAGTTCTCACATAAACCGACTGGAACAAGTCTCTGGTTTGTTGTTTTTTTGTGTCTGGCCTCAGTCACAGTGAAACATGTATGGCCATGATCTCGTTTACTACCTGGTCATGTTGTTGCATATGAGGAACCTGTGGTTGCAATTGGGAATTGATCATCCATCTCCAGCTGAAAATCCAGTGGGCGCTTGTGATGGAAAAACTGAAAGCTGCTTTGAGCATCATTATAAGATGCACAGGGAGAGAAAAAAAAAAAACATGGTTATTTGACGTGCAGGGACGTATCCACGTTTTGCAGAAATACACATCGCCGACATCATTTTACTCTGGCAACAGGGCTGTGTTCAACACGAGGGAGTTTGACAGTCGGTGCTGTCTCGTTTGTGTCTTTTTTCTTCCTTTCATTTGCCTTTGCTCCTCTGCCTTCCCACTCACGCTGCTTCGCTTTGGGTCTTTCACTTCACACCCCCCTCCCCACATGTGTTTTTTTTTTTTTTTTTTTTTATCTTGCTCTGAGTCGAACATTGAAATTTGTTTTGGGACTCAGTGTTTTGAGATTTGCTTTCATGGGAGACAAACTGATTGAATCTATTTAATGTTGTGGCGTATTTGCATCATATTCAAGCCAGCTCAATATATATATTTTTTTTACCTCCCGTGGTGCTCTGATGCTTACAGCGTGTCTGGGACGCTCTGGTGCTGATTATTTCCACACCTGCAAATACATATACGTGCAAATACGTAGAATTATGTGACAATAAAATATACATAGAATATTCTCCACTGTGAAATGAACAGCTTTTGAAGTCAACCATTAGTCGCTCATGACCTCTCACCTTCTGGATGGGCAGATGATAAATACTTTACAAAAAGAACATGGCAGCAGCATAATGCTGACTGTGAATGCAGTAATAGTATTTAATGGTATATCTCTGCATTTCTATAGCACTTTTGTACCTTAATGCTGTTTTAAGTGGTTGTCAATGTGCCTTATTCACAATCATACGTACTCACGGTGATAAGGTGATAATACACATTCACACACTGAAGACACCTTCATCAGGAGCTGTTTGGGTCAGTTTGGGTATGAATGTCTGACAGCAATGAGCCGCCTCAAGCACAGCCGAGAGATACATTTAATTCAGAGAATATACAAGAAACCAATCAGTCCTCAATCAAGTCCTC
Source organism: Aeoliscus strigatus (assembly GCA_901007665.1). Lineage (NCBI taxonomy): Eukaryota > Metazoa > Chordata > Actinopteri > Syngnathiformes > Centriscidae > Aeoliscus > Aeoliscus strigatus. Next base: position 80,688 of record CAAKHB010003452.1, read on the forward strand.
GAGAGAATCTCAGGAAATCCATGTCACTTTCACTTCAAGGAGGCTCAGATTAATTTTGGATCAATCTGATTAATCAGTATTCTTTGTTACCACATTAATCAACAATGATTCATGTACCGAATATTAATTTAATGGTGACAACACTACTGTTCACAAGACCACCAGTAAAAAATATTTGAAATGAAAACACACACACACACACACACACACACACACACACACCGATTGAACTGATCCTTTCATCGCTGGTCACCCTGTCAACCCTGTTGTATTTGATGTGTAATATATGCATTTTCCCATCTTTTAATTTTGACCATTTGCTCCGTGAAAGGGATGAATTCAATATCTATATTGTGTCACGTTGTCCCTGTGTCTTTGTCTCCCTCTTTCTGAGTCCAGCTCTGCAGCATGTGATGTTCAAAGACAGTCGGGCTACAAAGAATCCTGTCTGTTCCATCGCGGAGGGTCAGTGATGATTGCTGCAGGTTCTAGTTACTCAGGTAAATGGACAGAAGAAAGACATTTGTGTCCACATGAGCTGCAGGAAGAGAGGGACAACAGCTGTGTGGAGGCGGGGGGATCTTCTGTTCTCTGTTTGAGCCTTATTATTAGCTGGGATGTTGTGCCGGAGCGATGGTGCTGGTTATTACCACCTATACAGTCTTTTTAGTTGCAGCCAATTTTACCGAGGTCTTTTCAAGCAGGAGTCAGACAGAGAGAGGTGACCGGGGCAACAGAGGCAATGAGGAAGGGAAGGCGACCTCTGACAGATCTCCACTGCTGTTTGGAAACAGTTTAAACTGTTGTTTAAGACACAAATTTGAAAATCAGCACTCGCATAAAGGGAGTTTTTGACAGGAGTCAGACGTGCCTCTTCAGTAATCACTCTGGCTCGGATGTTGAGATAATGTGCCGCTCTCATCTCGGAACGTGAATGACATCTCCTCCATCTGACCCCCGTTTCTGAATTCAAGGGAACAGGCAGATTCCTAGGCGCCGCTCTCTCCCGTTTTTCTTCTTTTTTCTTCAACCCCACAAGTCTAATTTACGGCGAAAACGATTGAGCGGATTTTTAAGCAATCGAGGGAGGTGGCCAGGGCAGGTTAGAAGAAAAAAAGAGAGCAGTGATTAAAGGAGTAATTGGTGGGCAAAGTAGATGGAGGAAGCTGGTGAAATATGACGCCCACAAAGCAAAGCGACAGAGAAGAACGTCTCTTACCTCTCATCCTCACCTATTGCTACGAATCAGCCCTTGTGGCGTCAACGCTCCTGATGTTGTACCACAGGAAACACTCCCAAAGGTATGCAGGTATAGAAATGTCTAAGTGATTACTTCTTGCCAATCATTTAATCAGTCACCCTCAATGCTTTAGATAACTTCTGACCTGTGTTTGATAGGAAATTAAAAAAGATTGGTCTGGTGATGGAGTATTCAAGGATTTCTCTCCTGAAGGGCATTCATGTCTTTAATTACATTCTGGGCAATAATCCAATAGGAGGTCAACAGTGCCAGTCGTGTTCAAGGCAAGAACCCAGCATTCATCTTGTTATTGGTTCCTTCAATGTCCTACAACCTTTCTGACCTTCGGCTGGACCGATCTCCCCATTAAATCTGTGTTGTATTAAAGGGCACGGCGTGGTCATAACGTGAATGGGTCTCATAAAATCTGACTTTGTGCAAGTGTTTTCCAAACTTTTTAACCTAATAACCATTTCTTTGATGGCTGAGATGCTTTGGTTTTATTTCGGCCACTTGGGCACAGGTTAGAAAAATATGCATTTCTACCGACGTGACTTACGAATGGATACAGCCCCCCCCAACCCCCTTTATCTCGGATAAAACTGACATGTTAACACAAAGACAAAGCATAATTTGGACTTGAAAGAAACTAGAAGTTCCCGGAAAGTAGTGATGAAAAATGCGGAATAAGCTCAGGATTTGCAAAATTTGAACACCATTTCCAAGCATTTCTGTCTCTCACAGAGTTCAAATGAAGCTCGTGTTATCAGGCTTCTGCAGAGCTTGATGAAGAAGCATTCATTTGAATCAGGTGTGATGGAGCACGGTGAGTTCTGCGCATGAAAGCCTCTCCAAAAACAGCATTTTATTTTGATAAAACATAACCATAGCTGTCATCGTAAATCCGAGCTGTGATATTTCCCTTCCAAAGAGTTAATGTGAGCGGGCTGCATGAGCGAGCAAGGAAAGGTCTTCCTCTGTCAGTGGTGCAGAGAAGGGAGAGGAGGAGGATGGGGGTGGAGAGGCAGAGGATGGAGCTTTAACTGTCATGGCCACAGGGCTCAGCTTCCTGTCTTCTCTCACAAATGTCGACTTCTGTTACCTTATGGATTGTGTACGTGTGTGCATGGAGGTGGAACACTGCCTGAGAGGAAGTCTGTGTCAATATCAGTGTGCAAACATATTCCATTAGTTTCAACATGACAGTGTAGTTTTCTCTACGATCTGTTCAGTTGAAATGGAATTAATGCACATTTTGGGGCTGACAAATCACAAAATGGTCAAATTTGCCTCTGTTTGGGCCGAACCACTTTATCAATAACTACATTTCAAAAGGTCACAGATACTGTCAGCATTTAGATGTATTTTATTTTATTTTATTGTAAGGGAATTCAATTATATTCTAATTGATATTTCACTTTATTATAAATACAAGAATGAATGAAATCCCCGAATGCCACCCCATGAATTATATTTCGTTACATCTTTATTAATTAGACTTGATCTTGTGAGTTCATTTGTGGAAATAACTGACATTTTGTTCTTCAGACAAAACATTTCATTCCATTAAGTTAACTGTAAGCGATCAGTGAAATGATTAAACCTCCTCATTAAATTTTACAGTGTATCAGTGTGTGATTGCATTCAGAGTAATGTGGTCTTACATGCCCATATCAGGTTAAACTGAGGTAAATTAAATTCATTGCATGCAACTCTTAATTTCACAAGCCCCCTGATTAACGTCCAGACGTTTTACGTGGCATAATTTGTGTAATCTCCTGATTAGTGTTAGCTGCCGTTTGATCGATTCGAGGGGATATGAATGTAAAGGGTCTCAGTGAAGGTATCTGATTTATATCACAGATTAAAAAAAAAAAAATAGACGACATCACTAATTGAAATGTGGCTGTTATTAGTGTGAAGCAGCGAAGAAAGCGAAGGTGATTAGAGAGAAATCGAATCAATGCAAATGGAAGACAGACACAAATGTCCTCTACATTAGAGCATGAATGCATCAGACTTTAAGAAAACGAGGAAGGCTCAGTCACCGAACCGGCCAGTGTTGAAATAAACATCTTTGTATGTATTTTGGATGCTCAGCACCCTCCCCACCCCCCGCTGCTGCATCCACTTCACACCACCTGCTGTGAAGAACCACACTGACACCTCATCTGTAAGAACCCAGAGATGATTGGGGCGAGGCGACGAAATGGGCTGGAAAATCCGGGATGGTGTTGTACTCTGATGATTCGCATCACCTGCGGCCTGTGAATCCACTGGCGCGCCGCTCAGGAGGTAGAGTGAGGTCGATGGGAGAGTTCACCCAGTGTCATCGCACTTTGAATATTTAATTGGGTCAATGCAGTTTTACATTATCATTTAAAGACCCCATGAAAACTAAAATGCAACGTTTGCAGGAAAAACCCTACATCCTTAACTGCACAGTTTCACCATCGTTGGCCTGCAGATCTCCACATAAATCTGCTAGATCATTCATATTTCGGCTACAATTGGACTTCTGCGAAACTTTGCCGTCATATTCGATTTTCCCCGTCCGCACAGATCATCCATTCAACACAGGCAACTGGTTGGGCCCCAAAGTCATTTCCCAGATTACAGAGATTAAACAGAATGAAATTGTGGTTTTTATAGGGCTAATGAACGGAGAATGGGATGATGTTTTTTGCTGCGGGGGGCCAGGAAGTCATGAAGCAAAGGGAAAGATTTTACGTTATAAAATCACACATTACAGCAGGAAGCAGGCCAATCCCAAAGGTCACGAAAATGAGAAATGTGTTTTGCCGCTAATATACTGTTGACCGTCCCTGGATCGGCCCCCGGCGTTTGTCAGCAGGCTCACTGGGTTAAACGGAACACATCATCCTTTCCCAAATCCATTGACGGTCACTACTGGCTCGTCCCCGTGAGGAGGGTGTGTGTGTGTGTGTGTGTGTGTGTGTGAAATGCCTGGCCCGTCTCGCTGAACGCCATTTGCCAAACCAAAGCCCCGCTAGCACTGGTGGCTGCTTTGTCTCTGCAAACACACGCTAACGTTCAAACACAGACATGGCATCTTCTCGGCCCACGTGGAGTCATGTTGGGGTGGGGGGGGGGGGGGGGGGGGG
>CAAKHB010003452.1:92214-103093 GCA_901007665.1 Aeoliscus strigatus
CTTTGAGCATTGTAACCGTCACAATACACACAGAAATCCCATCCAGGTCCCAGTGAACCTGCAAATAATCTGAAGTTGTTGCAGCTTTTGTTTCAGTGTGAGTGCTATCGCTCTGCCGCATTGTTATGACTCTGTGAGCTCGATCAGCCCAGGGGCAGTAGTCAGGGGCCTTAGGTCAGCCCCCACCTCATAGACATCATGGATGGAGGTGGAGATGAACCCATCTGGCCCTGACAGCTGGATCCACAGCTGGAGGGACTGGCACTGACAGCTGCAGAAATGAATGGGTGGCTGGAGGTTGGAGTGGTGGGGGGGCAACAGACAGGAGAAAGAAGTGGAGGTGAGAGAAATCGTTAAAGCAGTATTCATATTTTACTATTCTACCGCAGAATGTGTTTTTGTTTTTTGCAAAGAACAGATCTATAGAGCTTGGCAGGTGTCATCGATTTGTTCTCAGCTTGTTTTCCTCTTTCAGCAGATTAGTAATTTTCTTCTTTTGCGACTGCGTTTATACAGCCTCTTAAAATGGCCAAGGAGAATCTCTCTGGCAGTTTGATCAAATGCTCATGGAGGACGGAGGATTTATGGCAGGCCTGCCTCACCGCTTGTCAGCAACCGCTACATTAATGTTTCTAATGGAATAAAATGGTAAAGTCACAAATTGGTATTGCACGAAAGGATTATCGACGTTAGACATACGTTTGTTTAACCTTTGAAAGAACTGGTGCTCCAAGTAATATTAGCAGTGCATGCTCGCTGCTAACATTAGCTGCTAGTGCTTGCTGCCAACCTTAGCATTCATACCAACAGTCAGTTAATTTCCTGCTGTCTCCTTTTATGTCTAAACTCCCATTCACAGAATAATTAATCTGACAACATGAATTACTCCTGACAAACCCACATAAAACAACAAACTAACACAGGACTCATTCATCCACTCATGGTCAGACAAAAGACCAAGGAGCTTGTTTGGAGCATCAACCATGGTTTTACCCCTGGGTGAACTGGGCCTCATCTGTTCTTGTGTTGCTAAGACAGCACATTATTTTAACTGTGGCTGAAAACAGGCTGATTCAGCTGATGAGACGTTGTTACACGACCCTGAGGGGCGAGGCCTACCTGTCCTGTTGAAATATTCAACATTCCAACCGGCGACATCAGACATCTTTGTAATTACCAAACACCCAATTAAGTACGGGGGAGAGCTGACATAAGATTGGCAGACAGAATCATTGTGCGTTTGATTGTTAATGGAATTTCAGAGTAAATGGGTTTTATGGTGATGGAGGGAAGAGGGGAGTGTGTGATTTATGTTTTTTTTCTTCTTCATGTCTTTGCTGGCTCCCCGTCTCTCCCCTTGAGGATATCTCATTTCACATGATGTATCATCCCCCTTCCATACACTCTCACACTCTCCTTTCCTCTAGTCAACCACACACAGTCGTATTTTGCCCTCAACTTGCACATTTTTCCTACAATCCCTCCCCTCTTCTGAACTCTTGTTTTTCATCTATCTTTCTCCTCAACTTCCCCACATGCTGCATTTCATGTCTCGTTCAGGATCTCCATTTCCTGTTCGGTCGACACCATGTTCTCATTTAACCAGATAGTCTTATTTACTAATCCTGGAAAAGCCACAGTGCTATTAGTGGTTTGCTTTGTCCGTAACCATCAGTTGGTATGATATTTGGCTTCAGTCACTCGGATTTGTGGCTTTGCTGAGTGAACGTTCGTACTGATTACGGCTGCTGTAATTGTTGCTGCGCTGTCTGAAAACCAATCGATTTTTAATTAGACTTGAATTGCTAAATCTCTGTGAGAGAAGCATATTAAAGCAAGTAAGTCAGTAAACAACGTGAATCACATTATATGCTGAAGTCAGAACGATATCTTGCATTTTATAATCCTGGACAAAATGGTGGGTATGTTTACAAATAATATACAAAAGAAATCCTGACTAGTGGCCTCTTTGTGTGAAATACACGTTTTATGAGAAGAAAGTGTTTGGAGAAAGTAATAACTGTAGACAAAATAACTTAAACTTAGTTAAATATACTGGTCTTTAAGTGAGTTATACAGTGCAATTGGAGCTCGGCTCCTCCTGGTGCAAATGGCAAAGTGGTGCCAGCAAATGTGCATAACATAAATATTTTAAAATGTAGTTAAACTATAAATAAAAATAATGATACGAATAAAAGTAATAAAATAGAAAATCAGGCCGAAGTCCATAGAAAGGTTCAAAAAGCTCCATGAATCAGCAGGTAACCGATGATGGTTAAAAAAGAGACATACACAGAGGGGGAAAAATGTTTTCAATGGCGTGAAGGTTACGTGACCTAGATGGATGATTTTTACTATTGTACTATAATTCACAGCAGCCAATGAGAATCCACAGTCATCCACAGCTGACCTGACCGTTTCAGCACCGGACAGCTCCTTAGGTGGAGCACTGGCTGACAGTAGTCACACCCCTTCATCATTCTACTTGGATTCCTTTTTACGGAACCTGATGTCACTGTAGGGTTGATACATTTCGTGTTGTTTTCAAAATGTCATGTTCAGTCGTGACTCACAGATGGAAACGAGAAACGATCTTCCTTTTTTTACACGATCACTTCCCATTTGCAGAATCGAACCCAGCTGTGCTTTTAAGACAGAGTGACGTGTGGTGAAGTTTCCCCAACAGAGAATTTACATGTGAGGCTAACGTCAGTGCGCTCGGTAGGGGAGAAAGCTACTGAATAGCTCAAACAGGATACGTGGGTAAAAAATGGATGACTTAGTTTTGTGTGTGTGTGTGTGTGTTGCCTCTCCCCACTGCGCAAGCAACGAGACTGAGCTTGTCCTAGTTTCCTGACCTCAGTGGAAAAATCCAAACCCCTCCTTCCGCTTTGGATGCTACGTGTCCACTTCTCACACCGGACGAATACGTGCGACCACATCGGCTTTTGTTTGAAGATATTCGACGGATGTTTTCCCCTGTGCTGTGGATGAGAATCTTTAAACCCTTGTCTGTCAGTAAACTAATGCCTGCTCCTCCATCTATAACCTCACAGCCCCTCAGGATATGTAGAGGTTGTAGTTTGATTCAAGTGCAACGCTGCGGGCCTCTGGGATACGGAGGTTGCGTCATGCAGCTGTGGCGCTGACCTGACGGTTATGTGTGCAATTAGTGTGTGTGCATGTTGGCCACTGTGTGTGTTCCTGTAATCCCTATTCCCTGTTTTTCCCCTCGCAGCAGCAGGTGTTGGCAGTCCTGTGTGTGTGTGTGTGTGTGTGTGTGTGTTTTTTTTCGCTGTAATGAGCTCCCAGTGCGCACTCTGTCGTCCGAAGGAAACAGCTATATTGTCTGTGACAGGCTCATCATGAAACAAAAACACAGCGTCACATGGTCCTTGATAGATCTACAGAGACCTGGTGGGATTTGTCCAGCTGGACAAGGTTTGTACTCCATGTTCATGAGGTTTGGAGTGGTGAGGGACAATCCAACCAGTGCATCTGCAGTTTTGCATCGGAGGAGCAATGATGTCTGGCGTTTTTTGGCCCTTGTTAACACTATATCTGCTTGGCTCACGCTTATGTAGGGGTTGACACATCTTCTAGAGTATGTCCACATGCATGATTTAGACACATTTCCAAGATCCCAGCTCATAAAACAAGATGCCATTTTACATTTGCGTCAGCTTGAGTTTTGTCCAGATGTTATGATTTCAGAGAGACTGCGCAAACTCCAAGTCTTCTGGACTGAAAAATAAAATGCATTGGAAGTTAAATTATGCTGAAATCCCAATGTGTGATTGCTAGTTGTTGAATGAAACCAACCGTAAAACAACAGTGTCTCCCTGTTTTACTTGAAGATTAATGGCGTAATGTCTCTACTGGATGTTAGCAAGGGGCTGGTGACAGGAATTCAGCGGATTGTGTGTACGGATTGTGATGTTGCATATGTTTGGTAGGTTTATGAGACCGTTTGCTGCCTAAATATAAGTCATATCATTATGAGAGCAACTTGTCCTGTCACTACGTGACCTGCTGCTGCCAACATTTCTGATTTGAAGAGCTGAGTAATCCAGTTGTCGGAGATCGTTCTCAGACATCCAGGTCATGGCAGGTTTGCCGCTAATCCGAGAGGCCTCTTCACTTCTTATCTGACCAGTGAGGACTTTGTATTATCCTGTTAAAATCTGCTTTTTGAATGATTCTTTGCGAATCATAGTGAGTGGTTGTGTCCCCGTGTGGACCGAAAGCTGTAGATTAAAGTCTAAAGTATTGTTTGAGGCTATTCTTTTCAAAGACCTGCCCGCCATCTGTCCGCGTACATAAATGACCACGTTTACGGTCAGGCCTCATTGACTCCAGTGTGTTTCCTGGAATCGTTGCATTGCGAACAGAAGATAAGAGGCTCCTGAGCAAACATCACTGCTCTGGAGCCTTAAATCTTTTCCTCCACGTTCAGCGGGTCGGTCTCAGTGCAGGATGGGGACACATGTCCCAGTCACCTTGGGTGTCACGTCTCCTTCACCTTGACGACACAGCATCTCCTGCGTCCCCCGGGATACTTCCTCTCGGCAACCGTGTGTGAGTAAGGGAAAGAGGGAGTGAATAAGTACTAGTCAGGACTCTTTCTTTCCCCGCCAGCTTCTCCTGTGTTCGCCATTTTTCTTGCCTTATCTTGCGTACTTGATTCAACTGTGTGAAGACTGAACAAAGGCAGCTGTGACCGTAGAGAACCAGCTCTCTCTGTTCGACGGGGTTTATCTCACACACACAATCTCTGGCTGTCTCTCCTCCTCTCTCTTCTCCTGGTGTCTATACATTTACATATCATCTTCTCCCTCGCTCCTCCCACTCCTATTCTCTGCATCCCCCTTTCTTTTTTTGGCTCCTGTTGGACTAGAAGAGTGAATTTAAGAAAAGAGGAAAAACACATTCAACATGACAAGGAGGACGGAGGAGAGAGTGAAACAAACATTAGATATGTACAAGAGTCCTTTATTATCGATGTATTTAATTGGAATTGAACCAGTGCGACACTTGTGTTAGCAGCCACTCTGACTTGTGAGTGTGTGCTGCTGGCAGCGCATCGATTGGCTTAAAGAATTAATGGCTTGTGTGTGTGTGTGTGTGTGTGTGTGTGTGCGCGCTCAGCGAACCCATGCATGCCTGTGTGTCTCTCATCCTTCCCGTGTGCATACTCCCCTCATTCAAATTCTCTTCACTCACTCCCCTCCCTATCTTCTCTCTTTTTTTTCTTTTCCCTCTCTCTCTCTCTCTCTCTCTCTGTTGCGCACACACACACACACACACACACACACACACCAGACATAAACACAGTCTCTCTGTCTCCGCGCTGCTCATAGTTACCATTTGTGGTTTCAAAGGATCCTCATGTATCCACCTTTCCCTTTTTGACTCTCTCCCTTGCTGCCCCTGCCTGTGGAGCAGAGCCGTGTGCGCTCAGCGTTAACGCGGAGGAGGGTGGCCGGCTGAGTTGATCGGAGGAAACCGAGAACTGAGCGGGCAGGAAGGATGCTCTCGTTGCTGCAGCTTCTGATTCGATTAGCATGAATTTCACAGCACAGGCAGCAGCGGCGGTTGCGGCAGCAGCAGCATCATCGGAGCCTCTCAGCACGCCAGCAGCAGCAGCAGCAGCAGCAGCAGCAGCAGCTCATGTCGGAGGTCCGCAGAGAGGACCAGCTGCTCCCGCTCATCTGCCTCCCACCCTGGAACGCAGCGTTTGAAGACGATAAGGGGAAGAACAGTCACAAGTAGGACGGAGCTTGATTCCAAGACGGAGGACCGAGGACATCGCTCACTCTGCCGCTGGCTCGGAGCTGTGGTCATGGTTTCACCCTGTGAACGTGTCTGCCCTGCGTTCCATTACCTATATTGATTTATTTTGTCTGAAAAGAGGAGAGAGATTTCAGCACCGTTGCACTTGGAAGTAGCCAACCATTTTGTCATCCATCTCGCCATCCTTTTTTTCTTTTCCTCCTGCTGCTGTCGTCTGTGCATTTACTCCTTCGCTCTCAGCTGGAGACTGAAGACGCCAAAACCCCAAATCAGGATTTAGTTGTTCTCCGTTCTCCTTTCTCCGCCTCTGGTTTGTCGCTGTCTTTGGCCATTTAGGAGATCGCCAAAAAAGTTGAAACGGGATGGCAGGAGTCTTTTTCTCCATGATGGGGCTGTGGATCATGGCTGGAGAAGCGCTGTGAAGATTCCCCCCAGGCGGAGAAACATCTGTCAAAGCTTCAACTCATGTCCACTAAGATGGAGTCTTGTGTTTGTTAAACTGCTGCTGCTCGGCTGGGATCCTCTGTGTGAAGGTGCAGAGGACGCTGCGCGCTCCATAGAATTCTTCTCCTTTTCTACAAATAATCGTCTGTCGCCGTTTTGGCTCTGAAGGATCCACACTGAAGCTTTTGGATATCGTCACTTAGACTCGGAGGATTTTGGGGGCTGTTCTTTTCAAGAAGGATTTTGGATTTTTTTCCCCTCTGTTTTTGTTTTTTTTCTTTCCAATCATTTTTGGGATTTTCAAACAAGGATCTTTTTTTCTTTATTGGCTTGTTTGTAATCTCTTTTCCTTTTTATTTTTTTTTTTTCGCCTCCCCGCGCTTGAAAGCAGGGGATCATGGGCCCCGGATTCATTTGAGATGTTCATTTCCTGTTTGTGTCGTATGAGGGGGAGGAGCCCTCTCGTCCTTTCAAGCCCCGCCCCTATGGAGCAGGAGGTGGAAGTGGAAGTGGACGAAGGGTTTTTAGTGGTACCCAGGCCGCCGGCGTCCCCCGTAGTGTGGGCGAGTCCAGCCTTCCTGTTTCGGCTGGTGCTCTCCTTGGCGCTAGTGGTGTTCCCCTGTCCAGCCGTCGCTGCCCGAGTCTCCTCCTCCCTCAGTACCACCCACCATGTCCACCACTTCCACAACAAGCATGGTACTGTGCCCATTGCCATCAACCGGATGCCCTTCCTGACACGTGGGGGCCATGGTAAGATGTTCTTCTCTGTAGTGACCAGCAGGTCACGGGGTCAGTCTCAGTTGATTCATGGTGGCAGGTCAAGTGCGTAAGTCCAGGCAGTTGGTTCATCCATCTACTGATCTCTGGAGGGACGGAGGAGCCAGGCCTGGGCCACCAACCCCACTGCCTCGGCTCCCTCGGGGGCTGCGTCTCCATTCAGGTCCTGGAGTTGGCGGATGATGTTTCCAGAGGCGGTTCCGTTCTGCCACTTGCCTTTCAAGCTCAGCAGCCATCTTGGGTCTGCTGATGTATTGATTTGTGGCCAGTTAATATCCATGTCATCACCGTCCATTGTGTAGTTGCTGAGGCTTGATGGCCGCCCCTGAAAAGAGAAGCGTCTAATCTGGTTGTTAAGATGCTAAATCTCACATGCTCCGTGTCCTGGTACATTGTGTACTCAGGAAAATCCACTGATAATTGCCTCCTTATTTTGTCCTACTTTCCAAAGTACGTGTCTCTGGCTCGGTGCTCCATGGTGCATCAGTTTCTGTGCTGTTCTGAGTCGGAGCTGTCAGGGAAAAGGCAGATCAGGATAATGATTCCTTTGATGTTCCCCAACACGAGCTGTTCCATTAAAATTTCCCTTCTCTCTTTTCCCATCAATTTATTTCCACCGGCTGCGTACATTACATTGGCAGAAGGCACGAATAGAATTTATCGATTCCTCAGCATGTATTTGATGAACATCGTTCCTTTTCGTCCACTTCGTGCACCCCCACCACCCCCCATTCATGTAATCTGTATCAGTTAATCTGGTGACCAACGGGCAGATGAATCTCACCATGAATGTTATTGGTGCACAACCTACTTCTCTCTGCATTTTATGGCAATTCAGCAATGCAGCTACAAGCACACACACACAAGTCCTCCAGAGTGAGTGAGCACACAAGTGAGAGCCAATGATGGATGATAGCTGTGTTTTGTGACGTGGTTATCCATTTTCCATTTATTTTAGTATAAATTGGAGTGTGAATCCTCAGAAAAGTGGCTGGAATGTTTATTCTTTGACAGTATGACGTATTTGTACGGGCTGTCCTATAATCCTCCACATCTCATATTAGGTTATTGGCACTGAACTCTCCCAGCAGGTTCCTTATTATCATTATTATGTTTTACAGTAACTGAAAGTTAATCAGCTACTTTCTGATGTAATACTGACAGTATTCCTCCTTGTGAATTCATTACTGTCTAAAGCACACAACAGCTCAGCAATGTGCAGTTCCTCTCCTCTAAAACGTCAGTCCCAGCGAGTGTCCTCCTCTTATCACTATTTCTTTTTTATTTCCCTGCCTTCCCTTCTCAACTTGCTGGTATAATTGGATTGCACCTCTCACATCTCAGTTGCTAAGCTATTTAAATTGACGTAATTAACATGAAAATGCTCTCTGGCTCTTTTCCCGCGGATTTGTAGGTGTCACCAGATAGCAGCCATCCCAACCAACGGTCTGTTTGCCCGATGGAACGTCACCCGCCCCCTGCCTTCGCTCTCGTGTGCGACATGTTAAACAGTCCACAAAAATCAAGCTAAAACAAGATGTCGGTCGGCCGCACGGGTTGTTTCTCTCTGGCAGCATCCGGCACTTACTAATGTCCGCCCACGCTGCTGCTCTTCATTGGGTTTGTGTTGTTTTTAGCAGCGTCCCTTCCAGAGTTTTCATTATCCGCCACAAGACAACATGCGCACATTGGATGGCTGCTCTTGAGCCGCAAGTCAATTTCCTTTGCTTGCAGAAATACTTCCATCCCAGCATATCAAGCCCTTGTCTAAAATGCCAGCTCTCCAAATATTGTCAGCGGAGTGGCCCAGCTTATTGCCTGCACTAATAACCCACTCGCTGATAAGAGCCCACTTGTTCCTGAACTGTTTTGCGGCGGCAGTTTCTCAGGCAGGTGTCGTAGTAGCCGCAAACGCACATGCCGCCATGTCTGAACCAAAAACGAGGAAAGAAGGGGCCCCCTCCTCAGTCAGCCACCGCTGATGTCTTGAACCCGCCCCGGTGGGTTTTCCAGCAAAGTCTGGGTGTGTGAGATTGAAGGCTTTAAGCTGTGTCTGCCTGCCTCCTCTCACAGAGTCATTATTATGCTACATCTGTCTGGGTGAGCTCCTGCAGGGCCGCGGGTACGCTCGCTCGCTGGCGCTCACCAACCCGTCCATGAATAAACACATGGGGCACAACAGATAGAATGATTGCAATCTGCCGACATGCAGGGAGAGCTGATTTCATGCGGAAAGAAAAGGAGTTTGGACTCTGAGATGTGGTCGATGGAGTCGATGTCGGTGTCGTTCTAGTGACCCTGAGCCTACGTCAGTATTTAGACAGAATACGGAGTGAGCGGATCAAATTCACCATTATGACTCGTCATCAGATACTATTGATGAGTCGCCCTGTTGGGAAGAAACACAATGCCCAATTACTGTCTATTCAGATGTTGCGCTGGCTCACCCACATTGCTCTGATTGCAGCTAATTGGAGAGTCTTGACCACTGAACTGTGACATTACAGTGTGTGTCTGGCCACACACACACACACACACACACACGTACGTGTGCGCTCCCTCCCAAGTAGGCTTGTTTAATGTTGTCCCGTATGTGAACAATTTGTTCGCAAGAGCGAATCTTTTGGTTGAACAAACTGTACCGAATCACTTAGTGAAAAGATTCGTTCATTTAACAGTGACTGCTGAACCTGATTCATAGGTTCATTCCCTGAGAACGACTTTATTAACACGAATCACTCACTGAAAACGGAACTTAGACTCAAAACAGACAACATAGCTACACTGTCGCTATATTTCAGGAGTATTCAGATCCCTAGCGACTCGTGACAAATCTAATGACTCCTTCTGGCATTTTGGAGACCAACGTGAAAGCACATCCTCCAGTTCCTGTCCTCCACCAGCAGGTGCTCCCGTGAGCTCCTGCCCGGCCCCGAAACACTCACAGGAGGTCAGCGCCGCGGTCGTCCTGATTCACTGTGGATGTGTTTACACACTGAACGTGAGCCCTCAGCGAGCTTGCTTGGAGCGATTCGGTGAACGAATCTTTTTACTGAACAGACTGATTCAGAATGATTCAGTAAACCCGAAACGGTTTTGTCCATTACTAGTCTCGTTCCTAGGTGAGTCAATCTCTCCAGTACACCGGTTCACATGCTTGTCAGAATGAAACAGTTTCTGCAAATAACTCCTTTCAGGAAGACAGAACAATATGTTTCCTTTTATTTGGGGGGTAGTGACCTACTTCCTGTCTTGTGTGTTTCAAATTTCAAAAGCAAGAATCCTCCGATCTGACTCCTGCACACGTACATTTCATGGGAGTTTTGTCATGTTTGATGATTTGATTCAGTGTTGGACCACCCAGTAAATGTTGCCGCACAAAGTAAAAACGACTCGATTGTTTTCAGTAGACATGCTGATGTCAGAGGGTTCCTAATAACATATTTACCGCACACCTCACGTGTGATTACACAAATTAGAGGCTGTTCGCACCGGCTCCGACTCGCATTATTGCAATTTTGACGATAAACCAACAAGCCGACGCCAACGGCTTGTTTAAACATGTGATCATCACTCTCATGCACCGGTGGCGTGACCAGTTTTGTGTCCTGCTCGGCTCGCTCCTCATCTGTCAACACATCTGTGCTTGCCCACGTGCACACACACACACACACGGCTGCGCACTCTCCATGACTTGTGATTGGAGTCAGAGTGAGGCAATGTTTGCAGTTGTGAGCTAATCCACACCTGAACACCCCGCTGCATAGGGCTAAAGGGATTAAAAGCTAATTTCAATTCCGAGGGCTTCCAAGAGATCACTTTGTCCTTGGCAGTGGACGGAATGTAACAACCGGGGGGGGGGGGG
>CAAKHB010003452.1:122822-142556 GCA_901007665.1 Aeoliscus strigatus
GTAGCCTGTGTGATCAGTGGTTCGTACATTTTCATTTCATTAAAAAAAAAAAAAAAGACACAAGGGGCAATGTTGCGGTAATGACACCCCCCACCCCCCTCCTGGGAACTGAAGGGCACCCGGGGCTCTGAGGGGAATAGTCACATCAAATCAGTTCTATTCAGAAAACCCTAAATCATCAATGAAATAATCACCTCAGAGGGTTTTACAGTCTGTGAAGTCCAATAGACTCTGGCGCTGCACGTGCACTGTGACGTCAGAATTCAAGTTGTTTTCTGAGCTGCGGACAGGAAGATGCTTTCTCGAACGCCCCCCGCAGAATTCATGACGGTAGTGTGCAGTGTTAGCTGTACAGAAAACGCAAAATATCAAGCCAATGTGATGCAATAGATTTTAGAGTTTTCTCAACTTTTTTCAAATGTTCTTGAATCTTACTCAGGTCAACAACAAAAGCGGAGAAAACTCAAAAATCTATTGCATCACGTTGACTTGATAGTTTGCAGTTTTTTTTTCTTCAGTGTATTAGCGGTTAAAAAAACAGTCCAAAACTTGTTTTTCAGTCGTAAAGTTCATCTCAGTGACTGTTTTATTTGTTGTCAGTAGGAATGTTGTTACGGTGCAGTTCGTGGAATGTAATCTGTTGTTTATACACCGAAGAGCTAGTGTGAAGTTGTTTTCATCTGATTTCTGGATATTAAAAACTAACCTGTCAGTGGGGAGCCGTGGAGGAGAGGGTGGACAGACCAACAAAGTTAGAATCCATCACCGACAACGAAAATCCAAGTTGCGATTGAATATATGAATAAGTAGAAGACGTTGGGAGCATGTCGATGCGTTGGCACACCCTGGATCGTCGCTGTTATTTACACACAGCAACGTGAGTCGATGCCTCCTCTCGGGTCTAGAAGCGCCACGGTGACGAGCAAGAGGGGTGGGAGGGAAACGAGGATTAAGACAACGTTATGCAATGAAAACCTGAGCGATAGCATATGCAGCGCAGATTTAGAGGTGAAGGAAGGTGGATGTCGAGGGTGGAGGCTGGAGACAAACTTAATGGCCTATGCAGCAGACAGTAGCAAGGTAAATCAGCCTGGAAATTCATGTGCTGATGTTCCAGACCCGGGCTGGGCATGGTCCCCTGCCAGCGGTTAGTTGCTTTCCAGCTGACTTCCCCCATTATCCCCCTTATTTCTCTCATTCCGCCTCCTGTCTTATCGTCCCTGTCATGACACAGACACCTGCTGTTCTATTTCTGCGCTGCAGAGAACCTTGTTTTCAGCCAAGTATTCCTGCACATTTAAAGGTTTTAATCATGCGTGAATGATGCATGTGCTTATCTAAATCCACACCTAAAGAAAACACCCCCCCCCCAAAAAAAAACATGTGGCAAGTTCAGCCAATAATATTAACCAGCTGTGGGTCCTTGTCCTCCTCTGTCCATATGTGTCTCTGTCCACGTGCACAAATACAAAAGCATCATTTAAAGTTTATGTACGCAATATCATTACAGGAATATCATAAATCCAACATGCTCGACAGCTTTATTGCGCCACAATGCAGCTAATTTAATTTAAGGTGCCATATATATGCTCCAGGCAACCCTGCACCTCCTACGTGTGGACATCGGTTTACTCCAGGGAGAAGTGCAATGCATTTGTCAGAGACAGACTTCTTTAAGATACAAAAAAAAAAAACAGATAGAGCTTTGTGATGATCAAGCTGGATGTACGCTTCTGCGTCGATTGAACGCACAGCCTACGTTGCACCCTACGCCCTCACCCTACGCAGTCGTGTGCATATATACTGCTTCCGTTTACTTCAAGCCATCTTGTCACCACAGCAACTCCCACACCGGTATAATTTTTCCGCACACAAATTGCATTTCGGACGGTAAACGAGAAAGCGGCGCGCCGAGAACTGTGAATGTTGTTGCCGTCTGCGGAGGTCCGCGTCGCGGCTTAGTCACGTTTCTCAAGAGGTGCACGTCGGGCTATTTAGCTCCAGCATCGATTTGACGCAGAAACATAAACGAGACTGCAGGCTGTGGCTGTCTGTAACAGTAAAAAAAATATCCACATGGGAAAACAGTTTGTAAAATATTGCAATTATTCTTAAGTAGTTTCTGTGAATTCAGACATGTTTGTTCTCCTAATAATTCATAATTGATGACGGACTCGTCCATTACCGGATCCAAATATGATAAATATGTGAGGGCATGAATATTATATACAACAGATGTAAAGATGCACACGTCGGCTAGCATGCACAATCCTGTATGCACACGTCAGTGCTGGTACAACCGTGTACTCACACTTTGCCGATGTGCAAAGTGAAGCTGGAGCAGCAGCCGCGTGGAACCACACAGCACATGCATGTAGACAGCGTCAAGACACATGGTCGTCACCTCCCCGCACAGACGTGGTGACGACCCGTCCCTCTCTGTGCCCCTTTATTCCCACCGTTTCTTAAGGTTACTTGTCTGTCAGTGTAATTACAACCAGTGAATGGAAGCATCGGCTTCAATACGAATGTACTTCCTGTGCATGGCAAAGAAATGTGGGTGTGGGCGACCGCGAAGCCGTCATATCCCTTGACATTTAGTCCACACTGGCCTGGTCTGCTTTTTCTCCTTTTCATTTCAAAGATCAGTTGACAAAGGTAGAGTGCCTCCTTTCTTTCCCCTGTAATATCATTCCACTTAACTCCTCCGCTCTGGTTGGAAAAACTCTCTTACTGCCTTTGTTCTGCTCAGCTCTACCCAGATCTATCACATTTAGAGGAGTGACCCCTGCGGCTCGGAGCTGTGTAGCTATATCTCGTGATAAGCTGGACTATTTAGGCTAATTGAGACACAGCATGGTGTCTGATAAACAAGCTGTTCCCCCCACTGCATGCGACTAATAGAATCTCCTCAGTTGAATTAATAATGACCCTTTATTTATTCCATGTCTAACTGTGACATCGGGGCTTGAACAAGGAGAGGACTCTAAATCGCAAACATAACCTAGCGATATTTGAGTGATTATTTTGGTTTCTTCACGCGGTCTTTACGTTTGAGCTGTTCTGTGTGTGTATTGTGATTGCTCTGTTTCTACAGTTAAAGGCAGCTCTGTTGTTTTGGACTATTTTCCCTTGAAGGACTGCTGTTTCCAACCATGGCGTAGCTTTAAGAGGCTGCTGTCAAGTGGCTAGTCGCTTACAGATTGCCAAGTGCCACTTCACAGATTATTCAGTGTCTGCAGCCGCCCGGCAGCTGAGTGGAGGAAAAAAAAAAAAAAAAAGTGAAACAACAAAAGAGGGGCAAATGGACATCTTTGCCTACATCTGAGTAGAGGAAGACGGCTCAGCGCTGTGTAAGGCTGAAAGGTGTCAATCATGTTTGATTGAAGATGACACTTTGTTGGTGTCCCCCGCCTGCCCGCCCACCCTCTCTGGATACATGGGATCATGGGGTTTGCTTTCCGTTTCCATTAGCTGAGCGGTCAGGTGTGTTACGGATTACTGTACCGATCGTCTGTCAGTCGCTCACACTCCAGTGGCAGACTTCACTGAGGTGTCCCCTCCTTCCCCTCCTTCCCCATCGACCGATTGGTCACACTGGAAGCTGATGTGTAAACAGTAAAAAAATCATCTGATAATTCACACTCACCGGTCATGATGAAGGACCTGTTCACCGATAGCACGGCCACATGTGATGTGTCAGAACAATATATCTTATAAAGTCTTCACAAATACTATTGGGGTGTTTTTTTTGTTCCCATTTGTAATTTTCTTCAGTTTTCTCCCAATGACATCCTTAAATTCCCCTGGGATGTATCATGACCACGTGTGCCAGAAGGGGGCACTGCTGCAAATCAGTGCTTCAGCATGTTGCTTTAAAATTACAAAACTATTTTTTCTCTGTTTTATTGTTTTATTTGTTTATTTTGCCTAATTGGTGTACCAGCATTTTATATTGCATATATTTCCAGAATTCTTCTTCATTTTTTTTTTTTCCCAAGAATGACAAAAACAGAACACCTGAGGCAAACCCAGCTTTTCTTCATGAACTTATAAGCAAAGACGAGAAGTTTAAACAGAGGCACAGCAATGACCTAATCTATTTGAGGATGGAAATTAATTCAGTCTTAAGCAATTCCAGTTGAGTGACAGGCCTGGCGAGAGGCCTTGATATCCCCACAGCGCCATCGCTGTCTTAAAGTTAACCTCATACATAAAAAGAGCACCAATTAGGAGTTAGTCAGGGCTGCCCACCGCCCTGGATTATGATTCCATAATAGAGTGTTGGAGGTCACAACTATGCTTACGCTATACTGCAGGGGGTGGTGGTGGGTCGCTAACAGAAGGTGATTACTTGCTAATAGCTGCCAGCTCCAAGCAAAATTGCCTGTCAATGGACGTAATTGGGCACATAAGCTATTGTGTGCACTCCGTTCACATTGACACTCTGTAATTTCTTCAAAAAGGCAATCAGTTCCATCGCCAAGCCTGTTGAAGTACAAGTGACATGCTGAATAATAGAACAGAATGTCCACGGTTTTATCAAACTATTTAACAGTGATTATTAAATTTCTAATGATTTATTCGTTGTAAATGAGCAGTCAGCACTGGTAGCTGCCGTGTTTTGTCGGCGTTGGATTTGCACGTCCTGCTCTGATCTGTTTAATTTTGGCTCACCCAGGCACCGGTATGTTCTTTCTTCCTTGCACTAGTTTTATGTCTGCTTCGTGGATAATTCAATTAAACCAGCAGGAATGATCTTTCTGTCCTTCACTGTTCAGCCCCTGCTTTGTGAACTCCGCCTCTGTAACTCACCGGTGACACCAATCAGGTTAGGTCTGGTAATCACGGAGCCAGCATACTGAGAGGAAGCTGAGAATAGCACGAAACAATCACTGAAAGTCAAGAGTGCTTTAAGGTGCCCGGCGGCGCCGCAGCAAAGAACTCAGCAGCTTCGTTTCCGGTATGCATTATTTCACAGGTTTATAATAAAGTCTGTATGGATTGTGAGGTATCGCTGCAGGTGAGAACAAGCGTTGACTGTAAACGTTAACTGGAAGTGAGCATGTACGGTTCGTATTCATAAGAAGATTCCGTGGTGGGAAATAGGAGGTTTAAGACCTGAAGGAGTTGGAGAGAGGATTCATAGCACGCATACAGCAGGAAATGTTCCTGTGTAAAAATGGGGAAATTAATTTAAACATGTGAGATTCAACTGAGATGAAGCACCAAACAGTGGCGGTGTGTGGACATAAAATGCAATGGTTTGAAGACACGTCTCCCCCCACTGTGCTCCCATCTCCATCCCAAGCTTCTCCTCTGTATCTCACCGTCCTTTATCTCTCTGGCTCTCATCACTGTGTCTTTTATTTACCTGTATACTTTTGGACGCAGATCTAACCCAGGGCCATGTCGGCTGCTGATTGAAGTCATCAATTATTAAAGTCAACACAACAGATTTATGGCCGAAGTCCTCACATCACCTCCTGCCACTGAGTCAGCTGTGAAGCTGCCCGGTGAATAATTCACATGTGCCCTCTCCTCCTCCCGGCGTTAGACCTACAGAGCTTTTTTTTCAGTTTTGGACTTCATTGGCATTCAGCCTGAGGGGGCGAAAGAAACCTAATGCACAACATGACTGCAGGCTCAATCTGGTTCGACTTCAGCTGGAGATTCACGGCACATTCGCATTACATAGCATAATACTATGGCCATATAATGGTTCACATGGGGTTGCTAGGCTGGGGACTGGCTTGTATTTAACAGGCGGCGCCACACAGGGCAGGAAGTACCCAAAGGAGACAGAGCTGGCACATTGGTAGTTGGGGCTGTAAAGAGCTTTGATAAAGATCCGAGAAGAAGTCGCTCATGGGAACGTCTTTTTTACTCTAATGAAGTAAATCAATTCTTATATCGCAGTAATTACAACTAGTCAGTGACATTCAAACAGTGGAGAGGATAGATGATGTAGCAGAGGGAGCGTACGTCTGGTTTTACCATTAAAGTCGATAGCAGGCGGCAGGCCTTTCACTTCCCCCAGACCCGGCTGCCGGGAGGCTCCCCGAGGCTGTGGTGCTGCAAGAAAACACACACGAGCACACTCCGACTGCACGGCTACGCTACAGGCACGGCACACACAGTCTTCATCTGAAGCCCACGCAGTCCTAATATAGCTTAATAGCTACAGCCGCCGTATTATTCCAAATTTAGATTCATATTTCCTCATGATGGAAGACGCAACCACTGTTTCTATCTCATCTAATAATAAAGATTAAAGGCCCGGGTCGGAGCAGAAATAGACTTGGAGGAAGTTGCGTGATCCGTTTTCAGCCTTAAACACAATTAATGTTCTTGTTTGTCGTGAGGAAGTTGATGATTCGGTCCTTGTGCCGGGAAATGAAAGCAAAGAGTGGTCTCGCAACGAACGTGAGCGTGACGTCAGATCAATGAGGCACTGACACAGCGAGTGTGATTTTCCAAAAGAGAGAGCTTTAATCGTAGGTGTGCTGCTTGAGAGCAAAAGTCGTAGATTCCCGTAAGGGGGGGGGTCGACGTGTGTTGGTGCTCAAGGTTCTTAAAGGTTGTGGAGGCCGTGTTTTGTATTCTAATCCAGCTCTGTAATTTATGGGCGGTCACTGACCCGTTGAGAACCAATACTCACAAACGTACACGCAAAGGGGAAAACTTTCTCGGCCCATTTACAAATCTTCAGCACCGGGAACACACAGACTGCGGAACATTCGTTGTATTTATTCTACGAGCTCCAGTGGATACAAATCATAGCACGTGGCTGACATCGATTCCAGCGGGCAGTGCAGATGGCGTTTGTTGGATGCACTCGTCACCAGTATTGAACAGGTTATTAGCTTCCCCTGACCGATGCAATCACAGGTATAAATGATTATTGGACTGCCGGGGAGACAAATGATACAACGGGCAGGACGAAAATCAGCCAAGCATGTATTTTATAGACACACAAACATGGGGGAGTTGTAGGGAGAGTGAAAAGACAGAGACGCACCCATAAACATGTTCAACAAGTCCAAATTTTATTTGTATGACGCCGATTCACAACGGCGGTTTTCTGCATGAGTGAGCTCTGAGCACGTAAACTCTAGACATAGGAACAGATCAGTTGTCAGCTGTCTTTTCCTGACACGTCGTCGTCGGTGCGATGGACCGATGGCTACGCCGGTCTCATTGAATCACTCTGAGTCCTTGTTGAATTATGTTCAGGTGTTTCGTCGATGGAGGGTGTTTGTGGGACAGTTTAGGTGCTCTACTGATTGATAAATCTGTTCGGCGAGGTTCTGTATTTATTTGTTCATGCATGTCGGCAACTTGTTGCAAAAACAACTTATTCCAATGAAAATTTCACCAGGGACGTCTGTTGGCACAAGGACGACGATCGGGTTTCATTTTTTTTTATTTATTCATTCTTTGAATTTGGCAATCTGCAACTTTTTATTGGCGGTGAGTTTGTCAAAAACTTTACACTCTCTGAGGACTCATGATTTATTGATGATAAATCATAATGTTTTTAACAGAAATTGCCCTCAAAAACTGCTTGTCCTGGACGTAAATAAGACCTGTTATTAAAGTAAAATAGCCTAAATTCTCCCAAATTTATTAGTGCAGGAAAAAACTACAGCCGTGCTGAGATACTTAATTGGATTTCTGTAGTAATCTGTGTAAAACATGACCATGAAATATGTCCGACCGAGAATAAAATAAATGTTTATTTGAGAAATGATCACAACTTAATCATAAAGAGTTTTAATGCTGCCTTTAGAAGTTAATCTGACTTCCTCACATCTGTATACAATCACAAGAATCCAAGTCAGGTGTGTTCACTGGCTGTTTGATGGACGAAGCTGCTTCAGACTGACAAAGAGCCGTGTCAGAGGAAACCGTCGGTGGTTTTCTAAGGTGAGCTGTCACAGGTTCTGTCTCCACACACCGCCTGTCAGTCAACAGCATCACATCCTTCCAAAGTGTCCGCGGTGAAGACAGCGGAATCCTATAATCCACCAATAAATTTAATGGCTAAATGTCTGTCCTCTGGCTGATCCAGCCCCCTCCCCCCACACACACACACACACACACCACCTCCTTTCTCAGCCGCCTTGAGCCTTCTGCCTAAAGGGGCGGCGGAGCCTCTCGTGTATTCCCGCAGTCGCACAGCCTCGCTGGCGCCGCGGATCTCGCTCCATCTTCCTTTGTACAAAGCGCCATGAATATTAGGCGTGAACCCTGGAAGAGTTCTGCTTTGACCCACATCCTCGCAGCGCCAGAGCTTCACTATCCATCTCAAGCATGATAACATGTCGCCATAAAATATTGACTCTTATCACGGGATGGGGAAGAATTTAGTCCGCTGATCTTCTCCCTTTCACCCTCATTCCCTATTCAGCCTGTAGAGATTCTAGAATACACGGTTGTGATTTAAAAGATGAATCTCAAATTATCTTCACCAGTCCTCTTGGCTCCGTTCTGTCCATTCACTGTCTGCATGTATTTGGGGTTTTGACTTGAGTAGATCATCAGCGGACATCTTCTAATTCATGCTAACGCCGCACACAACCATGAAACTCGATACGTCGGTGGCAGCAGAGCACAGTTCCTCATTCGGCTGGTCGATGATCAGTCCTCAGGGAATCATGAGGAACTAAAAACCTGGTTGCCTTCACACTCTTAAACGAATGAAGGATGGTCGTTAATGCGCTCTCCCCCGGCACAGACTCCCTGTGCGCATACTCGCAAAGACTTTCCCAGCAAATCGCCCACTCGACCGCGCTGATTTTGTCGTGTTGCCTTGTACATCATCCTCCCTTATATGCATATAAATGAAGAGGAGCACTGAACTGATTAGCCAGCGTACTTCTGAGCCGAGGTGATAAATAGCATTAGAAAGTGAATGTTTGGAAAAAAAAAATAGGTGTGGGGGGGGGGGGCTTTGCAGGGACAGTACACTAAATACTATACTAAGAATTACTCCTTTTTTTAATGCAGGGTTTGGGTATTTAATTATTCTTCATATGTTACACTACTGCTGTGAACAAAAATTAATTAGTAGCTCTGAATTCCCACTGACATGTACAAGTGTGTTTTCACAAGTTCAGTCACAAGATTTTCAGCAGATTCTTCAGTGTTCCTGTAAAAGTGACTATTTATTCTCTTGATAGCTGAGATTGTTCTGCTGCATCTGCATACACGTGGGCTATCAGGTTCGATGACGTGCCTAAAACGGTGATTACATTATGGCCCATGACTGACCTTTATGTTCCATGAGTCCTCGGGCTGCTGGACGCAAGCAGCTTGACTCAAAAGGTCAACGGGTGTCTATTAGTGGACGATCAGTCCTCAGGGAATCATCACCAACTACAAACCTGGATGCACCCATCGTTCTTCCAGTTAAGTTCTGGACTTTGCCTGCTCACGTGTACGTGTGGGGACGCCTCGCTGGAAGAACGGCGACAGTCTCAGGCGTAGAGATTGATGGTGTGTGTCATCGGAGCAGACAGCCGGCTGATTGCGGAGGCTGATGATCACGCCACACACTTGCACAATATGTTGTAGACTTGCCCAGCAAATTGGGGGGTGGGGGGGGGGGCAGAGTGGTAAATATGGTGACACATATGCTGAAACGAAGCACTGAGTGGAAAAGATGTTGCTTAGTGCCACAACAGCTGTAAGACATGATGATACGATATTGCGTCTGTTTTGTTAATATCAAGTTCACTCCGACACAAATTAGATGTGATTCTGTGATTCTGAAGCACGTTTTGCGTTTGACTCATTTCTGTGACGTCATTGCAGACGTTTTCTCTTTGCCACTGGCGTTGTTTGAGACGTCACAGTGAGGCAGTCTGACGGAGCAGCAAAGCAGATGTGAGCGAGATTTCAAAATAAAGGTGTGCCAACTTAAGGATGACGATGTCGATCAATGGATTCGATTAGATTCACTGTGTAACCAAAACTATATATTGACATTGATCCTTGGATGGTTACACCGCGACGTGCCACTGTGCTAAAACGACCCTAAACGCCTCCTCAAACCACATGCACTTATGCTACTTCCCACCCTGGTCAGACTCTTTCCTGTCATTTGACACAACTCCTCTATGTTTAGTCAGTTAATCCGGGTAATTAGAGCCACAGCGAGACAAGGAACAGGAGAAGGAAGTTTTTTTTTCGGGGTTCTTTATCCTTTAAAAAATTATCCTTTAAAGAATTACGTTGAACTGCTGGCACAACAGCTACGAGTGCCAACTAAGGGGCAAAAGGTGTTTCGAAGGGGGTTTAGCAGTCGTTAAACATAGTGAACTGTCAGTAATGCATGTAAAGTGATCTAAATCCGGCCTCAGCCAGAATCAGCTGGTGTTAATACCAAACCCTCTGAGTGTTGAATGACCTACAGCTGAAAATCAATAATACACCAATCACAACACACACCAATTCTCTCAAAAGCTCCAGACCACAAAGTGGTTTTAAAATATTTTTCCTCCTAATGATGAGCCTGTAGTTTAACTAGTGTGTGTGTGTGTGTGCGTGTGTGCTACAATAACAGTTCCAGTCCAATCATGCTTCCTAATACGAAGCTGTCATTGGGAGCAGCTTCATTAATGAGTGGCAGCAGCAGGTGATAAGACAGGGGAATACTGTGTATCCACTGATGCTGGAATCTCATTATCTCAACACACGCCCCCCCTCCTCCATTATTTGAGAGGATTCCACATTCCCCACCGCACCCGTTGACTGTTTTTTTTTTTTTACGCAAAAAGACTCCCACTGCTGTCTGTGTTTGGGAGGTGGATCGGCTCAGGTTGGAAGTGATGAAATGGATGAAGAGCTGTAATGAGAAGCGCCGCATTTCTGGCCTTTGATGCAAAGCAGACGCAGCTTTCCATATTTCCTTTTATTGTGTGTTGGCCTCAACAGGGACCGACACGCGTGCTTGATATTTAATATTCCCGACACAACCCTCCACTATTTTTCATTAGCGGCTTATTGACGCTGCCCGAATACAGCTTGTCGATGCAGAGGCATCATATATCCTCCTGCCAGCGTGATGATGTATGTGTGCCGCGCACGGACACCTGAGGCAGACGCATGTGCTGCGTTGGCAATGAGGGACGCTTTAGACTGAGGGTTTGATCGGTCGCCTTTTCGTTGTCATTCGCCGACTATTCGTCCACAGGTTAAAAGATTTTGTTTATGAAAATGTTGTTTTTTGTTGTTTTTTTTGGTGACACACAGCAGCGGTTTGAGCTCCAGTTTTGACTGAAAGGATGTTACATGTAACATACAAAACCATGAAAACACAAATTAATATCATAATGAACAATCAGATGAACAAAAGATGAACAATCAGAAGAGGGATGTTTTGTTCAATGTGGTACAAGTTGATCAAACTATTAAACAACAGTTTACAACAACCAACACACAGCTTTGCTCCGCTGCAAACGTGTCTCAACAATCAGCCAGTAGAAACTGAATAATCACTTATTTTTCAGTGAAGAACATTTAATCAACCTATAACACCACAACAATGAACTATAGATCCCTCAGATTACTGTATATGTTGGATCTGCTGTTCACGGCAAGAAAAGAAAAAACATCAAGGTGAAGATGAGTTCTTATGTTTTGTTCATTTATTAAACTGCTTAAATACTGCTTGATACTTTAGGCTTTTATATTGAAAAGATGTTTTCCCTTTCAACTAAAAGACTAATGACATCAGTCAGCTGATGACCCCTTCGACCATTTCGGTTTAGTTTAGTTAGTTTGGGGTTTCTTTTATTATTATTTAACACACATTAACTATCAATGGTGCGAGGAAGGAACGAAGCCCAAGGGGCTTGTACAAGAGTTGCACCCAATTCATGAAGTTTAACAGATGAACAGATGAGATAAGGAGACAAAGACAACAAATAATGTGGAAAAAAACAATGGTGACAAACAGCAGAATAAGCAATATGCAGCAGAAGACCATACTGGATTGCAATCCTGAGAAAAGGCATAGAACAAAGATGTAAGCCAACGGAGAGGGCAGGAAGTGACTAGAAGTAATGTGTGGAGGGTTTTTTTAGCTGAGTGATGCTTCAGAAGCATTGGAGCGTGATGTGCAAATATCTAAATATATAGACAATACATAAATATATACAGTATATCCATGTATTTACTGTGTCTAGAACGATAAGACGTGCAGATAAAGTCAAGGTAGAGACATTTTGAAAAGAGAACGCCGTAGTTCTGTAGTTGTTAAATCCATACACAGTGTATGTGATTGTTGGCTTTGTGAGGTAAACCGGCAATGACAGCAGACAGAGTGTGTGTCGATATTCCGACCTACTGGAGAGTTAGATAAACGCACGATTGTTCCTTCTCATTTGGCCGGTGATTAGCTGCCACTGGGGTGGGGGGCTGGAAGGAAACAGAGGAGACGGAGAGGGTGGGCAGAGAGCGAGGGACGGCGAGAGCACTTGAACTCACTGAGCGGCAGCGGCGATGCTAATGCGGAGCTGAGAGAGCGAGAAAGGGAAAATTGAAATAGTAAAAATGATTGAAGGAACCAGGGGAGCCGGGCAGGCTACTGACACCGCAGAGAGATCACAGTGATTGAGAGAAGAGATGCGATTATCTCTGATTATCTGCACTTGTGTTAAGATCACAAGGAGAGAAGACACAGAGGAGCTCAGGCTCGGCGCGTCGACAGCTAGCGATTGGACGACGACGCGATTGTGTCTGACACATCATGCCTATAGCTCAGTTGTGTATTCATTGGGCTATTTTTCATATGTTACGCTACTTTTATGCACAAAACAAATTGGGTAATGAGTCTAATTTCTCATTGAGACTTAGTAAAGGTGCATTTTCATTTATTCTGCCCGATAGCTGACGTAGCTCTGCACACTTTGATGTGCAACACAGAGGGTTCAGCATAAAGGGACAGTGACTTTAGGGATATGATTCCTTCAGTGGGGCATTCCAGCATCTTCTAGGGGTTTGTGAGACGAGTATCAACGTCGACACGGCATCAGCGCGACGGCCAAAGAAGTGCCAAATCCTTTTCTTATTGGAATTCGAATGGATCGCCCTTGCTGGATTGATCCTGCGCGACAAGGACGACGTGGCATTTGGAGAGACGAGCGTGTGCGAGACTTGCCGAGCGAATGTTTGCAGAGTCTGTGACAGCTGATATCTGTTTTCTTAAATTATTTCTCGTTGAAAACCAGCAGGGCTCCAACACCACCGCAACTCTGCTGCCTCTTCACTTTGATACAGTACCGCGTGCACACAGCGACTTTGTCCGTCCACATTTCGCTGTTCATAGTCGACTGTGGGAAGAAGTGTTTCCTCAGTCTCTCAGCGTGTGATTCATCCCTCTGAAGTGCTTCTCTGATGTCCGCCACACACAAACAGCCCGTTCCTGGGGATTCCTCGATGCACCTCCTCGCTGGCCTCTGCAGGCAGGAGAGTGCGGTAGCCGCTGCGCTGATATTATTACTCAATCCTCTGCAGGGCCGTCCTGTCCTGAGAGCAGGCGGCTGAGCTTCCCATCAGGATGCTCTTCACTGCAGCAGCGCCCTGAGGTGATACAGGCGCTAACTTACCTGTGCTGTCACGCTGTGCTTCGCCCGTGATTTCGTCCTATCGCTTCCTTGCAGTGTCCCCGAATAGATTTGTGGAGTTACTGATGTTAAAGCAGGCGTTTGCTTTTCAACATTCATCAACGCGGCTCACGATAATAATAATTACGATAAGAATTAAGAGCACTTTATTGATACAGTTTAACTTTATTTATTACAACACTTTTCAAATGTTAGATTACAAAGTGCGTTACGAGGCAGCAAAAATAAAAAAAAAAATGTCCCAGAGAGACGAAAAACGTGACAATGTGAATAAAAACAACTAAGGCGATAAAACAATTAGAACAATTAAAGGAACAATGAATTGATATGGGCTCATAATAGGTCAACATATCTGTCACGTAACTAAACGAGCTTTCAGAATGATCGGTAAGATCTTAAAATCAATTGTAAAATGGCGCTGGAGCCGGTGGAGAAGCCACGCTCTGGATGTGTGTTAGCAACCAAAGCCGGCGGTAGCATTGTTAGCCTCAAATCAAAGGGCACACGTCTGCAAAGCATCGACGCCCGCCGTCGTCTCTGATCTGCTGATCACTGAGCTGAAACTGAGCTGATCTGCATTCTTTGTCGTTGGTGCTTGATCCAGTATCAGATGGGATCAGACAGAAGGAATCTGTGGTACGATGAGTCCGAGCTCTCGTGTTACTCCAAACTTTACGTTGCCACGTCTATCTGCAGGTATGACCGCAAACTCTTCTCCTGACTGAGCCATCTTTAGATATGGTTTTTGGTCGATTACAGCAGTTTAAACACATACTTGTTGCTACATATGAGGAGCAAATTAAGAAAATTCAATAAAAAATTCAATTCAATTAAACACTTTATTCACGGCACTCATTCGGTTCATAGTTAAAAAAGATAAAAAGGAGAACAGATGAACAAAGAAAGTATGACATAGGACCATCTACAAATCTCAGTTTATTTATTTCATACTTTCAACTTTTAGACTGTTCAGTCCTGTGGGGTGACGTCTGGCGTCTGGCACCCAGACACACTCAAGTTAGAACCTGACATAAATGTAAATATGAAACAAGAAAATGTGAATAATATTTCCCAATCATCATCATTTGTTTCTATATTTACACTTTAAATTGTTATTTATGTGATATTTTGTGTTTGACGCAACATTTCAATTTGTTGGTGAGAAAAGAGTCGGAGGGCTGAGAAAAATGACTGGAGCTGAAAAGAGACCATCTCTGTGACATTCTTGATCTCATTTGACATAAAAACACTCTACAGGGGAAGAGAATGTCAGATATGAGTCATCTTTATTTATTTACAGGAAGAACGAAACGTCTTCCGTAACACTGTAAAGCACTCTGAGGTTTCAGGCTGGAATATAAAATCATTGTGTTGAAATAACTTCTTCTATAGTAAAAACACACACACTCACACACACAAACACACACCTCTAACTCTTCACCTTCCCTCACTGGCCGACACGTTTATAGCTGCAGACTCAATAGATCCACCTGTGCTGTTTCTTTCGTGCTGATTTACGACCGACCCGGGACTATATTTCAGTGATGATGGCGACGGCCCCTCGGCAGCCGCTGATCTCTCCACGTTGCTGGACGTCGCCGGCTGACGCTTTGCGTGAGGGATGGAACTCGGTGAGCTCAGTGGTCATTAGACATTTAAATATTTATCGCTGAACGTGCTGATTATGGATCCTGTTTGTGTTGATCTGTATCCACTGATTTGTGTCAGGAGTTGGATTTCGGTTTCCTTACGTTTGCTGTGTCTGTAAATATTTGCCACCGGTCCCCTAATTTCCCCACAACGCTCCGTTGCTTTTCCACTCACCCGCTCAGTTCCCACAGGAGTGAGCAGCACTGTAGTGAAACACTATTAATTACCTTGTCATCCCTCGACAGTCGGCAGTGACAAGTTCTAGACTGGCTCTCTGACGGAGTGGGTGGACACCGGCGATAAATTAAAAACAAAAAAAAAAAGGCTTGTCACTTCCTGTCATTGGAAGGTTTGATGAGAGAGGGAGGAGAGAGAATTGCAGGAGAAAAAAATGACAAGGTGATGACCAGGAAACAGCTGCTCGTTGTACTGGCAGAGGTCTGGAAAAAGTAAAACGCGATCAAAACAGAGCGTAGGCTGCAGAGCACCGGGGCAGCGACTCCTTTCATTTTTAAAAATACAGACACACCGCCAGGATCTCAGCAGTACATTTAGACGGCAGCTGCTGCTGCTTTCCTTTCACCGGACTGCTGTTTCCAGCAAGTAGTCCGAAGTGACGTGTTCGTAACTGGTCGAAAAGATGGGAAAAATCAATGACGATGACCCTTATTGCAAGAAGCCTGAACTTTTATTGATTGCCGTTTCTTGCACAAGTTTGGTGTTTTTTTTTTTTTTATTATTATTTTTTCTTTTTTTTCTCACAGCAAGGAAAACAGCTCAGACCAGACAAATTGCTGGAAGCTGAGTGCACAGAGCCGTGTTCACACTGCCTGCCCCCGATCCGGTTTTAGCCATTTAAACTTTGGTGTTCAGACTTCATCGTGCACATCTGGATACAAAGACTGGGAGTCATGTGAATCGCGCGAGTCAGAGCCAGTCAAATTCGAATCAAACTTCTTCAGTCCAAATGCTTTGCTTGTTCAAATCAGGTGTCAGAGCATCGTGACACACAATGCAGTGTTTGTGGAAGCCAGGAACTCAAAAGTTATGTGCCGCTCCAAAGAGCTACGCGACAGCTAAGAGAGATCCTGGTTTCTTGTTTGGACATATCACTGTACTGACACATCTAATGGAAAAGTCATGTCATGCGCCCCCGATCCCACCCGATACAACACCACCACCACCCCCCCTCCCCCACCGTACACGCCTGAGCCACATTTACGACCCTGCGAGCGGAAGTGTGTGCAAAACACTGGCCGTGTGTTTGGCCTGGTGAGTGTGAACAGGCAGCGGCGGGAACCCTGGGGAGGGGACGGTGGTGCTGAAGCTCCCCTCGGCCATGTGCTGCGGATGTTCTTCAGCGATATTTACAAGAATCCAGTTGTTCACACAGCGCCCTCCACAAGAAGGACGTGTCATTTTAAATGGGAGATGACCTTTTTCCACACACACACACCATCAGAATCACAAAGCCTTTTAGTCATTGTAGCCGGTACAAAGACATTAGTTGGCTGCTACCGACAAACACACAACATACATGATATCATCTAAGATATCAGAACGGAGAGAAAAATGATAAAAGAAATGAAAAATGCTGAGCGACACGTTATGGTGATGTGACAGTTTTCACTTTTTGGTTCATAAAGTGAAATAATGATTTTTTTTTTTTCCAGTCTATAAATACATAGTAATACAGTCCTCGAGGTGTGTGTGTGTGTGTGTGTGTGTGTGTGAACAGTTTGAAAATTAGTATATAATGTGCATTTGTATGTGGCTTTGATCCAAAACAAAATGAGTTGTTAATTATTTTAAAGCTGTTTACTCGGGATGCTGCATCTGGCACCTTCTCTGGAGGAGGTGGTGGCTGCCTCCAGGAGGTTTGCCCCAGGACCTTTTTTTTTAAATAAATGGGCTTCACAAAAAAAGGAGATGAGCCGGAAGGCAAAGCTGCGTGTTCCAACCTTCACCTGTGGTCCTGAGCTGCGGGTCGTGATCAAAAGAAAGCGATTGTGAAGACAAGCCGTCTCCTCTGCAGGGTGGCTGAGCTGAGCTGAGGAGATGAGGTGAGGAGCTCAGACATCAGGAGGGGGATGGAGTGGAGCTCTTCTTCAGCTGTCTGACATTCTCTCTCTACAGACCATCTGCTAGCAGTGTTTGACCCAGAACCCTCTGAGGGGTTTATGGACTTCATCTGGGCCCGGAGACACTCACCCAGCTTGTTTCATTCTAAATTCTCCTTAATTGAACTCAATTAAGGTTCCGTAGGAGATAAAAAAAAAAAACACTAAAACTGGTCGTGTTTGACCGGTCAACCGGCAACATGTGCAACGTGGTGACTGAATCCTGGCTGAACTTTCAGAGGACATTCAAAATTCAGCATCCTGCTGCTTTGTTGTCCTCACTGAGATGCTGTCGTGCTGCAAAAGCATTTCCTTGTCTGACTCCGTTAATGGCATTTTGACTCGTAAACATTGGAGCGACGGCCCACCGCGCTATTTCCGGCGGTGTTATGTCTTGAACAAACTCTGTACGAGGGTGAAAGCAACTTAAAGATGTGAGAAGGAGCTCTGGGAAATCTCCAGCGCCATCTCCTCGGCGCCTCAGCCTCTCTCTCGCTCACCCCGCTGACTTTGAGCGGTGCGAGCCAATTTGCCGGGAGAGAGCCCCCACGCTGGCAAGAAATGAAACCAATGAAACCTCAACTCCTTGACACCCACCCACCCCACAGCGCCGCACCCCTCTTCCTCTCCATCCCCTCATCCATTCTCCTCTCTCAGCACATCAAAGGCCTGGAAGTGGGACACCCCCCCACACCCAGTCCACACTCCTCAATTTCTACCGCGGTCTCTCACTTCTGGGTTTGTGTCGTGTGTGTGTCCAAGAGGGAGGAGGGGGGGGGGCTAAATTTAAGAGGTAGAACGGCCACGGGCTGCAATTGTGTCAGAAAATGTCGTATTTAACAACTTGGGGGATGGTTTCTCCTGTCGTTTTTCTTCTGTGGGGGTTCATCCCTTTGTTGTTTTTCCTTCTTACCTGCACCTCTGTGGTCTCTGGATCAACTCTTAAGGGGAAGCCGACGTGTGAGCGCTGATTGCAGCACTTCAAACAGCAGCGGATTAGTCCAACTATGTCGTGTTGAAGATGGGAGACAGGAACAGAGGTAAAGAGGAGTGGAGGCTTGTTTGCCGGAGGAGCCGTCTCTCCCCTGCACAGCGGTGGTGGTGTCACCGGGGTCTGAGGCTGTAAATAATTTACCCTCTCAGCAAAGAACACACACGTGCACGACGGCACTCAGGCGTACACACATCCTCAGACTTGCATAGACAGAAAGTCCATTTCTAATGTCTGGCTGGATGCAGACACATTACGATTTCATTGAGGGCTGTTTTTTCTGTTTGTTTATGCGTGTGTCGCCGATCTACAGCGAAGGGGCCATATATTATACAATACTATGATATAATACCAGATCATTTTGGGGGGGTTATGGACTTCTATATGCTGTATCTGCCCAAAAAAACACAATAGCACTCCCAGAAGACGTCTTCCTGACATTTAACTGTGTCCGGCGGCAGGCAGCTAGCAGGGGAGGGGTTGGAGGTGATGGAGGTGCCGGGCGCTGTAGAGTGAGTGGGTGTTTGGAGAAGGCCACATGTGAATCGATGTGTCAGTATTTCACAGCGTAAAAATAATAGTAAATTATGGAAGGAAACATGGTGTCTTTTTCTCGATCAACCCCCCCCCTTCCCATCGTTCCTGGCTCCCTGTGAAATGCCAGGAAATGGTGGGAGCTCTGTCCCAATCCCACCACCCCGTATGGGCTCATGTTCCTTCCTGGAACGACGCAGATGGAGACGGACGAGTCCCACCGGTGCTACTTTGTTTGGGTGATGTTTCGCTGTGATTTTGAAGCCTGTGGGCTCTGGCACATGCACACAGGCCTCTCCTGGCATGGAGCTGTATTATCCCTGCAGGACGATAAGTTGTGTGTGTGTGTGTGTGTGGAGACACACACATATCCAGGATTGTGTGTATCAGTCGTTCTCTGGTTAAGGCTCCTGTTCATGTGTGCAGTTCTTCCTCCATTGCATCTTTCCTCCTCCTCCTCCTCTTGTCTTGATGCTGATGTGCTGCTAATGGAGGGGCACGTTTGTTTGCGATCTGATAAGAGGGATTGACCAGAGGGGGGAGGGGGCAATAGGAGGGAGGTGGAGACATTCTGGAAATATCAGCAAATTGGATTCAGTGGGAGAAAATAGCAGGTATCTGATAGCACAGAGACGTGATTCTATTAATTCAGGCAGAGAAGCAAACAGCAGGTGGTGTGTGTGTGTGTGTGTGTGTCAAGGTAGTTTTAATTAAAGAGTAGCAACATGGAACAGTTCCCCCCTCTTCACCCTCTGTAACAGAAGATAGGTGTTTGAAAACTGCCCCCCCCCCCACCCCCCCCCCA
>CAAKHB010003452.1:160851-201934 GCA_901007665.1 Aeoliscus strigatus
GAATGGGGGGGGGGGGATCTATCTATCTAGAGAATTTATCTTGTAGTACACTGCAGCTCTCGAACCACAGGTAGGATTGATCGACCTATCGATGGCGCCAGAGCTAATTGGACAAAAGTAATCAAATTTGGGCTCTAGTGTGTGTGTGTGTGTGTGTGTGTGTGTTTGCACACGCTCAAGGTTTGTTTGTAGTGAAGGCAAACAGCTGCTCACATATAAATCTGACTGTTTGCACTTCTTCACACACTGAATCATGTTCTGACATGCCATTAAATGTCCCAGAACATTCTTTTTTTTTTCCAAAAAAAAGCAAAATATTGATTGCTGCTGGTAGTCGTGATTAAAAAGAGAAATCGCTCTGCAGCAACTCAACAATGTCAAGTCACTTTGACCTGCACATAGTGACCTGACCAAAAAGAGAAGAGTTGACAAACTGAAAGTATATTTTATCAGTCGCAGTTAAACAGCAAGCAGATTTTGCATGACAACTGACTTGAACCGGCTCATAATGCTTACGACGGAGCATTTTAGAACATTTCTAGTCCTCCAGCTGCTGTTTGTATGCTGATGTTTGTGCTTCACGCTGACGTTCAGGCGAAGATGTCTCTAATGAGTGAGCCAAGTTCCACATCGACACCCCGGGGTTAACCGTCATTATTGGATTTAACTGTGAGACAGAAGAAAACCCAGTCGTTCTGTTCTGCTGAACGGATCCAACTTCCTGCACAGGGGGAACCCACAGGCGTGACCTGTGACCTTCGACGCACAGGGGAGCAGACGTTTGCTGCACAAAGAACGGTAGCTGATCACTGTGAACAAATCCTTTTTCTGCTCACATCACCTGTTTGTGTCCCCACAGATGCACTCTGCACCTGATTTCAGATCATTCTCTTGAGCCCTTCAGACTCGTCTTATTTCATTTGATAAACAGCTTTTGTCTTTCTCCTCCTCCCCTTCTCGCCCTCCAATCAGTGTGTGTTGTGTTGTGTTGCGCTGCGGTAGACGGTATCTCTGCCAGAGCAGCAGGTGTTTGCTGGGAGAAGCGGTGACACATGGATGCGCCCTGTCAGACTCCTCATTAGAGACTCTGCACCTCCTTTGTCTTCTCATTTAGAGGGAAGGAAAGGGGGTGGACACGCACGTACACACACTGGTGCACTGAGCAGCAGGTGGCCACTGTCCACTGGACAAATGAAAGAAAGCAAGGTCAACTCGCCGAATGGATGGAGGAAGAAAATGTTTCTCAACCTGGCATCTGCTTGTGATTATTTGTTGAAGTGATTTGGTGTGATAACGTGATGGTGGTGTCAGGTTTGCACGAAACTCAAGGGACATCCAGACATATGGTGGAAGCTTCACAGGGGAGAGGTTTGAACTGATGAGTTTAAATACGCGATGATGCGCGCCGCAGGACAAATATCAGATGCACTTTGATTGAATTACCAGACTGAAACTCATGGGCGCTAGCGACCATTTCCTCTTCCAGGTCACACACCAAAATGTAATAGACCAGTCAAAGATGTTCTTTTATCATTTTGACTTGAATAAACATCATATCATGCATATTCTGTTATAAAAAAACAATCTAAATTGTTTCTTCACTTAAAGCCTAAAACCAACATGAGAACAAACTGACTTTGGTTTAAGTCACAAATAAACTGTTTGAGATGGACAACAAAAGCTTCATGGACCTGCAGCAGTCGGTGCAAAAACAACTCAACACAGCTCTGATTGTGCAACATGTTGTCATCCCTCCGCATCAAACAACAAAGCTCGCAGCTCTTCAATTACAGACGCTTTGTCTCTTCCTTTAGGTCTTACACCGACGCACAAGGCACCCTGTGGCATCTGGGTGAGACACAGCTTTCAAATCGCTGTGACGCACACATCTCTGCCTATGGAGG
This sequence comes from Aeoliscus strigatus, assembly GCA_901007665.1. Taxonomy (NCBI): domain Eukaryota; kingdom Metazoa; phylum Chordata; class Actinopteri; order Syngnathiformes; family Centriscidae; genus Aeoliscus; species Aeoliscus strigatus. Next base: position 162,756 of record CAAKHB010003452.1, read on the forward strand.
CAGCTCAGACCTGCAGAGGATTCTGTTTGGCTGATTTTTGGGGGAAAAATAAAAACAGGAAGGTGCAGTCAGGCCAAAGTCATACGATTGATTTGGAAAGGAAAAATAAACCAGGTCAGCAAGATTTATTCAGAGAAAATGTAATGCATGAAACTTAGAGGGGTGTTGGGACTTCAGACTATGAATGAAGCCTGGTCTCATTCACTGTCCTCACATAAACCGACGACGCATTTGAACACGTTGATTTCCTGTAAAGTCTGAGCTTCTTTCCTGGAGGTTGTCACAACCATTTTTTTTTTTTTTTTTACTCTAGGTGTCTTATAAAACTAACCCAAACCTTCAGAAGCGGAGCCATTACACATCAAAATAAAGTAAAATGTGTGATCGCTTTTTGTAGTATAGTATTGAAAGTGCAAAATAATACAGAAGCGGTTAAAACACAAATTAAAATTCCTTGTTTGATCCCACCCCTTCTCCAAAATTCTCAAGGGTTTATGAAAGTGTGGATGAAGCTGAAGTCAAAATGAATAAATAATAGAATAAATGTACTCTTCTTCATCCTACCTTCTGAACACCATCTTTTTGAAATCACTTATGTTGGTACGTTCCTTGAGCTCCACATTCAAACTCTTTCATGAACAGCAAAAACTTTTTCCCTTAAGTTCTGTACGATATCAGATGAGGTTCATGAGCAGAAGCCAATCCCAGCTGACACGGGGCAAGAGACCTAATTCAAGCTGCAGCACAATTACACTTTGTCTTTTCTGTTTCAGCGCTATTGCTCATTAAAATTGCACTTCCCATTGGGGAGGGTAGTTCAGGGAGAAGTAACTCAGGCTGTAAAGAAGAATTATAGAAAATACTGTATGTATTACTGATGATAACCTGTTTGAATCTTTAAAACTCTGTGTACGTCTGTCGATGTCGGTGTGCCTATCAGTCCGTTCATAAACTGGTGTTTGATCGTTCATTTGTGTCCCATCAGACGAGCTGGTTGGGAGGGGGGGGTCACAGGCTCCAAGGCAGTTCACTTCAGTGTCATCACCCGTCATTTCTCATTCACCGCTGGGCCTTTTGGAGTCCAGCCCAGTTTTAACTCCTCTAAATCAGTTCAAACACAACGCATGAAATCAGTGTAAGAGGGTTCTTTTTTTATCGACTCAAACTCCTGCTGAGGCAAAGCTCCTTTGACAGGGAGATCCAAGGAATTTGTGTTGTTGACGATGAGACGCGATGGTTCATGCTGACGGCATTATCAGCATAAAGTTCACCCTGTTTTGAGCGCAGCGCAACGATAACCAAGGGCAATTGCAAATGTAGCGGCGGGGTGGATTAACATTTCAAAGGGGTGCTCGCACCAGAACCGTGTGATCATGTTACGCACTGCCACAACCACTTAATAATGGTAATTAAATATATGCTTTTCGCTTTATTTTCCAGCTGGGACAACATACATCTTCGGGAGAGGAGGAGCCCTCATCACATATACCTGGCCGCCCAATGACCGGCCGAGCACGCGGGCAGACCGGCTGGCAGTGGGCTTCAGCACGCAGCTGAAAGAGGCCATTCTGGTCAGGGTAGAAAGCGCCAAGGGACTCGGAGATTACCTGGAGCTGCACATAGTAAGATACTGCATTGTGGATATTTGTGATTTGTGATTTTTCTTCATGCATTACCATGGGGGGTGCACCAATACTTATTTTTTCAGTATGGGTATTTACATTTCACCAGTACCTTTACCAGTATATTAAAATATCAAATGCTGAATTCTCAGGATTCAGTAAAAGTTAAATGACGCAACACACAAACATGTTTGATCCACGTCAATCTGAAAAAGTCTCCATGCCGTGGACGATGCTCGCACGCTGCCACCCCCGGTGGGATGTGTGGTGGCGTCACATGACCACATTGGGGTTTCAGTTTGTGGAATGGATTGGACCCCGGGCCCTTCAGACAGATCAAGGAACAGCGCGGTTCACTCTTCACAGAAGTGTTATGTGTTGCAGCAACTGATTGGACCAGTGGACTGGATCACTCCTTTTTTCCAACCCTGACATTTCCGTCGCTTGCTTTCAGTCGTCTTTGCTTAAAGTAAACAAAGCGTTGGTCCAAAAAAACACAGCGATAAACGCCGCTGCCGACTGGTGGTTTGCTGCAGGGTGATGCAAACAGACGCAATAGAAATGAGTCAGATTAAACGCAGAAGGAGACCGTTTGTGTTGTGAAACAGCTTCCAGAGCGCGACTTCACACATGAGAACATGTTTGCTGACGCTGACATTCCAACAGAAATCAGACAAACTATAAACTAACGGTGATTCCATGCTGCAGCAATGGTATGAAAAGTACTTTACGTGGGTGTCGTTGCCTTCTCCTTGTCTCATTTATAAGTGATGGGTAGATGAACCAAAGCACAGTTCCCTTATGTGTGTGTATATGCGGTTAAAAACAGCAGACTGATGGCACAGCAACACGAGAGATGAGATGTGTTTCCTCATCTCCAGGGACCTCTCTGCTGAGACAGACACAGGGCATGAACAAAGCTAATATATTCCCCTGTTTTGCCTGTGTAAAACATGCCCTTACATTGTCAGACAGTTTTGTCTGGTGAGAATATGTCCTAATTTTTCCCATAAGAGGAAGCAGCAGCAGTGGTGGTGGTGGTGGTGGTGAAATGAGACTCTATCGGGGTATTTACCTCCGACATCCATCATGAAGCGAATAAGATACGTGTGTTTGTTGTTGGTTTATGTTTCGGTGGTTGGGCCTTTTCTTTGGACAGTCAACAGCTGAGATCTGGGGACATGCTGACAATGATCAATTGTCGTTTCCAGACACGACATCTTCTTGAAAGTCCTTCGCTGTCATTCACTCATTTGTTGTACTTACAAGGGTCACAGAAAAGGACTAACTACCCGACAGCCTCTTTTTATCCCCCGTCAAAATAGTAATTAGCCTCACCGCTGTGTTTATTGCGTTCATATGTTCGGATTAAAGGTCGTTTACGAGCAGCTCTAATGATACCTGTTAATGACAATTAAGGGAAGGTTGGTGTTTAAATCGCCACATCCTCCACTTTTACCATCAACTCCTTTGCTTTATCAAGCCATTATTTCCTGGCAAGATCAAGTAGGGTCAAGGCCAATGTGAGTGCTCAGTGCTGAATAAAAATAATGACTGTAATGATGAAAGATTATAGTCGTAACAACAAAGGATGATAGGGCTGAAGTGGCAGCTTCATCTGTGCTGTTTGATGCCGCCATCGTTGTCTTTCTCTCCAGTTCAGGCGAACCAATCTTGAAGACTTAAGAGAATTGCTGCGTCTGTGACGTCCCCCCATCAGTCATTCTTTTGGCTTCTCTCTCTTTTAAAGTGTACGTTCCCCTATCTAACTTCTGTGTCTCATTTACTTCTTCATTCCCCCACGTCTGGCCCGTTCATTCCGTCGTTCGCTCCCTCTCACGCACACATCAGTGCCTTCGACACTCCGCCCCGGCTCCTCTGCTCCCATTGCAATTACATTTCATTTGCTGCCGTTCCTCCTGAGTCGCTCCCCTAAATGACTCTTTTCAGCCCATGTTGGGTGTTTCGGTCCTGTTAATTACGCCTGTCCCTCTTTGAGGGGAGAGGTACTGTATCGTCGAATTAGGCCTGAGAACCCGGGAGCCACCGTCCCAAATCATCCTGCTAGATGGGAGCCTCCTGGATCCAATCACACCCGAAATAGCTCAATGTTCAAACACTGATGGTGGCCTTTAGTACCAACACCGGGGGCCCTACTTGTTGGCTTTGGCCAGTGGTTCCAAAACACACTTTCACTTCTCATTCTAGGTTAACTTGTTCAGTGGACTCTAACACAGAGCGACAATTTTGTTGTTGCCGTTTCTTGACTCCCTGCAGATTTCTACCTTTCATCCATCACAAGTTAATTTTTGCTTACTCATGAAAGAAATTCATTAATATTAATAGATTAAAAGCCTTTGGTAGTCTGTCAGTGGACTGAGATGGGACCTCCCCTCCTCTAATATGAAGTTCTTGCATATTTTTTTAGCTCAACTAGATGGAGGCCATGTCTCAAGGGGCTATCCTCTAATAAACTTAAAGCTGCTAACAGACATGACAAAATAAGCTCCTTGGCAGTAGCAGTATTCTGCTACGTGATGTGCAGGAGCATTATTCCTTATCGCTCACAAACTACCTATTTCATGCCACTCTCCCCTTCCACTTCTGTCCTTTTTCCTGACAGAGGATAAGGCATCACACACTCCATCTTCCTGGCATCCCATCATCAAGCCTGAGGGCACCGAGTCAAGTCATGTTTCCTTGATAAGGTGCTAAAGACTGAATGTGCTGACTGTGGCTGGGTTTGAAAAAGGACAAACCATATCGTCACAAGACCTTGAGTTTCACACTAATTAGTTACCGAGGACGTGCTGCACATTCTCCAGCTGACATTTGGAGCTTTTAGATGAAAAGGGCTTTGGAGTTCATTGTGTGGAAAATGCCATGAGAGTGAATCATTGCTGACTTACCAAACATGAATATGTGTGAATATTGTGGTTCATCGCAGCTCATGGAGACTCAGGCAGGTGAACAGGCAGCTTACCAGTGAGAAGCATCGACATAGAGACTTGGTGACTGAGGTCTTCCTGACAGGCATGTGTCAACGTCTAAAAAAACGATAAAACAGATAAACCCTAACCCTCCAAGGGATCGAATCTGTCCCACACGATGAATTCACAGTGGGTGAAAGTTATTTGTCTTCCTTCATAGCTCCTCTTTAGTTTGTGTGGTGAATCAGATCGGGTCAGAGCGGGAGAGAGATGTTGTGTACCTTTATAGATTTACTGTACGTTGTACTGCACATGTGTAAATGACAAACTGAGGCAAAAATATTGCTGAAACTGCACTTATTTTCCTTCAGAAGTTTCTGGACAGGTCATTAAGTGTAAACACTTTCATAATGTTCTTCTTTGCACTAAAATGTGGGGGAAAGTTGATGTTTTTATTTATAGATCATTATATTGTTATTATACTGGCCTGGCCCACTTGAGATCAAACTGGCCCCTGAACTAAAATGAGTTTGACACAACTTGCACAAATGATGTCACAGTAGTAGAGGTCTGATTAGACTGAGGCACAGAAAAGGGAAGGATGTTGACCACTCGTTGCGTCTTGTGTCAGTTACATTAATTACTTGTATATCAGTATCAGAAGCCAAGAGGCCCCGACATCAGAGCTCGTTTAGAGCAGCAGAGATTAAGTGCTCTTACTTTGCTATTCTCGGGTCATTCAAGCATACGTATGCAAATAGAGGTTGCATTCATTTGACCCAATTACTGCTCCGCCAGTGATAACAAGCAGCTGGTTAAAGGCTGGAGATCATGACCACCATCTTTATTCAAGCACGACAGCTAGATATTTCCGTCTACGGATGATTAAGACGAAACAACGTCAAACAGAGTTAGTTTGGAGTAACCGTTCAATAGAGGCAGGCTCAAGAGAAGGTATCTCAATAAGTCTCTGTGGTCCTTTATTCGAATGGGTGCCTCAACAACCTCCCACCCCATCCGGCATTGGTTTTCACAGAATGTCACCAGGTCAGAGGTAAAAACGGTCATTTGGGGAGTGCAGGACGTCATTTCCATGGCATTGTCGCGGTGAGAGTCTGTGGTTTTAGAGGCAGGCAAGGAAGGGCACAGCACAGACATACTGTACATAGAAGTAAAAATCACCCGATGTCCGTGCAAGACCTTGGAACCAGCTCCATTATGTGACATGTTTAAACAAATATCTCGTTTTAAGTAACCTCATATACCAGAATATAAAGTTGAATTCCCTTAAATATGGTGGCTCAAATGTTTTTCATGGGGGAAAAACAATGGGCTAGATGCAGGAGATTAAATGTGCTGATCACAGCTGAGAATGTGTTCTTCAGTTCTTCTCCAACTTCCCTGCTCCGCCATCCCTCTGTCCCAGGTCTGGTTAAACAAAGGCTACTTAGAGTTTCCGAGACTCGTTTTTAACTTCACCTGTCCAAATGCGTTTGTCATTGCCAAAATAGAGACAAAGCTGGTCTAGAGCAAGGCTGTCGTCAGCTTTATGACTCATCAGAAATTAAGAGGAATCACCTCTCCAGGGTTCTTAACTGCGCAGAGGCAATATCCCTGCCTATCCCTCTTAAATATGGAGTCTTTCAAATAGTTTGCTCTCAAAGCTGCAAACTTTGGTTATTTGTTATGCACAGAGAGATGAGTCATTGATGAAAGACACGAATATCAGACGCTGTCTTCACGAGCGACTCGTAAACTTCCTGAAATGGCCTGACAGATGGCTTCATAAACTTTAAGCAGTTCAGATGTGCCTCGCAAATTAGGACTTGCTCAGTCCTTTTTAATGTTTTTTTTTTTTTCTTTTTTGAGGTGTCTCTGTTTATTGCGAGCGCAGCCACCACTCACATTTGACAGTCATTATGTTTACAGCTGGCAAGTTGTTGCATTAACTGCATGGTGGCAAGTGTCTCATCGGCAGTTATGGGCTGACACACCAGAGGCCCCCTGGAGTACCTCCATCACTCGCTGTCTCGTCCTTGCTCGTAGCATTAAATAAGGGGCTGTCTCTGATTACCCATCAGGGAGCCATCCCTCTCGACAATGGTCTACTTTATGTAAGGAGCAGAAAGGGGAACATGGCTATATTTTCCCTCTTGACCCCACCCTTACCCTTCCTGCAGCAAGTGACAAATGCTGATTGAGAAAGGAACAGAGAGCCAGCGTGCCCCAGTCTTTGCAAAACGAGTAGAATCGATCGAACAGCTCGTTTATATGAGCCATTCTCTTGACCTTTTTGTGAAGTCGTTCACATGGACACACCAGGTTGGTTTGTCCAGGAAAGTTTTGCATTACATTTTTTCATCTTCTATTTTGATGCAAATCCTGTTTGAAAAAAAAAAAAAAAAAGTGAATTAGTTATCCAAAATATTTACTACAATTTGCACTGATACTGCAGGTTTCTTCAACTTTATATGTATATTTTTTCTGTATTCCAGTATTTTTTGTGATTTTTTTTAATCTTATATCGTAGATTACTTGTGTGGAAGATTGTGCAGACTACTAACCCTCTGTGAAAGCACGGGGATATGACACCACTTTGAAAAAAACAAGCTCTTTCATATTTCAGAATAATTCCCACCAAAATGGTGGGATGTGTAAGTTTGTATTGTTCAGATCAAAATTGTACCTTCTAATTCTTTTGAACTGCTCTTCAAGATCTGGCCTCCTTCAAAGAGCCATAAATCCCATCTCTAGCGTTCATGTTTCTGCACACAGGCTTCCTGCTAACATCAGCCTTCATCATCTCCCCTCCTCTTGATTGTTTATATACTCCGATCGAATTAGAGGAATCATTAATTATTCCTCCCCTGGTGTTGCATGTTATCGGTCAAGCCAGCGACCGTTTAATTATGGTTTGAAAAATGCGATCTGACATGCAAACAGCAACCTCGGATAAGATGAGTGGACCAGGAGCACAAGGTGGATTGAAAGCTTTCAGCGTGCGATGGGAAGCGGAGAGATGCTGGCGTCAGATAAAGGCAGATGGTGATGCAGATAAACCCGTCAGAGAGAGGCAAAGCTTTTATCCCGTACTCGCTGCCCCCTGGTAATGCATGCACATACATGAAGGGGTGCTACAGTAGATGTCAGCGGCATGCACAGTCACATGCTGCACGCACACCGGCTGCAAGGACACCTTCACAATCACTTGCAAGACATTGACGATTAGCTTAGTTCACAGTTTAATACATGCACAGGCACAAATTACAAGGGCGACACGTTATTTCCTTATTTATAGCCCCCAACCATCCCTCACCTTTCATTTCTTAAATGGGTGTCACTTATACAACCAGCCCTCCTTCATCTTGTCAGGGGGGGAAAAGCCAAACATGCAGGGAGGGACGGAGGGATGAAGCGTGGAGAACAATTGAGGGGGAAAGGGAGCCATTGCTTTGATGAATGCAGCTGCCTGCTGAAGGGGAGCGTGGGCCACCCTCAGTAATGAGATCGGGTCTTGGTGGGTTTGGTAGGGTCCATCTCCTGAGCCAGTAGGAGGCTGACAGCAGATCGATTAATCCTTCCCCTTTGCATCGCTAATTAATTGTCCCCATGGGCAGCAGGAGGGGCAGCGGGGTGAGAACCTGAGATGGTGCGCCTTTCACCTCATGCATCATCGTGGGTGGCTAACTTTGGATGAGCGATGAAATTAGGATCTCGACTGTCCCATGAATCTCTGCACCTTCATGAGGATTGATAGACCCTGTCCCAACTAAACATTCATAACTAAAATCCCCTTATGGTCCACGTGTGAGGGCAGCGGACGGTTGGCCGATCCCAGGGCACCTACATCCCTCTCCCCTTGTGGAGCCCGCCAACTGATTTGTGTAACAGACTACCCTTCACCCTTATCATTAAGCTTGCACACCAGCTATTAATCCGATTGAAGTGCATTGTGTGACATTTTTAGGAGGTTGCGATTCATGTCACAACTGCCACTTTGCTTTTGCCAGCTGAGGCAAAGCACCTCTGTGGACATAACTGGCTGGTGTGATAAGAACGGATACAAAGAAGCTGCAGTCGATGTAAGGTGGTGATCATTTACCACTGTTGAAGGAAATACACTGAGGAGATCAGTTGATCTCAAGAACGCTGTACTCGGTGGGGTTTAGTACACTTTGACTGGATTTATGCTTCTGCATTTGAATGGACGTAGACCCTACGCAGCTGTGATCGTTCATAATTCAGTCCGTCTGTCCACGTAGCTGTGCACTGAATCTCGCCTCTGTGTTTTGCTTTTTTCCCACATTATCAGTTGTTTTTTAGTGGCTTTGTTACCTCAAGTGCTAACACTTCAGTCGCTGTGTATGCGGTCTGACGCTCCACACAGCTCGCGTCAGGCAACGGCATCCCCCATCAACAATGTATTGGTATGGTCAATTTGGCGCAGAAACCTAAACCAGGCTTTAGACCAAAGTGTGTCCACAAATCGTGATGCTTTTATCCAAAGCAAGTTGCACATTGGGAGCAAATTGGTGTTAGAATTTGTGTGGAGAGGACCTGGGGAATCACGCCAGCGATAACGCACGAAATATGGATCTGGATCCGATGAAGTCTGAAGTCTTTCAACTCAAGTACGCCAGCAAGTTAGTCTAAAGCAAGTCTGAATCTTAGGATTTGACCCGTAAACGACTTTAAAGTGTAACTAAAACCCCAAGTTTTGGCTGACGAGCCTCGATCCAAGAAATGCATAAAATGCCTCAACATAGACTCAGGCTGAGAGCATGAGATAAAACCTGCCCACTCACACACACACACCGCCTCCCCTGCCAAGTTGTGTGTTTTGGCACTTTTGGAAGAGAAATGTTTGTAGCGGGAGAAGTTTCTCGTTAGCGAAGACCAGAGCTGTCCAGAGTCGTGCTGCTTTTTTTATAGGAGAGGATAGAGGTCAGAGGACACGGAAGAACAGCAGTATTTAAGTGCAATAGCAGTGTTTGGACCTGTAGATCAAATTGCATTTTCTCCTCACCCTGATTGAGGGTTTAAGGACAGATGCTGTGGTAATTTGTCCACTTAACTCAGCAGCATGCGTCCCTAAGAACACGTTTTACTGGCAAGTAGTGATAACTGTGTTCATATTCACTGCCTTAAAGTAGATATTAACAACTCAAACTAGCCATAAAAAGGCAATAATGCTGATTAACAAGATGGCCCAACTGTCCTAACTACTTGTAGGTCAGTCTTCCTGTAGCTCAAACTACCTCCTGCCAGAGCTGGATGGACTCACCGGATCGATAAGCAATTAGGGTCAAAGAGAGCAAGTGTGTCTGCATGCCCCCCTCTCTTCCTCCCCGTCATTATTAACTCTCTCCAACATCAACTTGTGTGACCCTATTTATATCATAGTTTCAATCCATTTTTTTATACTCTGGTGGGGATGTACTTTTCTATAGCCTTAGCTGACCTTACAAGCTGACTTTCCCGACCTTTGTAACTGCAAAGTCATGTTTTGACACCCATTATTTGTGTTTTTTCACCCAGTAACCATAATCGTCTCTGGCAAGTTCACCATCGCCTCCATGACCTGCATTGCTTATGTGTGTGTCTAAAAGTAGAAGTTGATTATCAGTTGGTAATTGTTGCGGTCGTCAGTGTCCAAACTAGTTTCCATCTTCGTCCTCCACACACTCGCTACTTTCAGCACCAGACAACCTGGTTTATTTTAACATAACTACATTCCTCCAACACAGCACAGACATTTCTCATTCAATATCATCCCTCAATTTGCATGTTGACTCATTTACACCTACTATTCCTGCCGCTTCCTGCATTAGTTATTCTCTGTGACTAATGCACTCATTTTCTCTTTCAACGCACAGGTGTCTCCACTGCTCTGACTTTTTCTGATTAAATCTTCGCCCCTGTGATTAACTCATAATGCTGACACAGTAAAAACACCAGCCTTGAACAAACTGTAATTTCCTTTGCTTGCCAGCAAACACAAAATTTACAAATTTCAGCTCTGCTCGACTTTTGACTGTGTTGTATGAAACTTTTATTTACATATTTCATCTTATTATTATTATTATTTATTTGGATACATATTTGCTGAAATATAAATGTTTAGTTGCTCCTCTACTGTTAATTAACTGGTTACAACCAAAGAACTGCTCGAGAATAATCATTATTTGCAATCTTGTTGTATACATCATTCATTTTTGGCCTCTCTATGAGTTTGTCTTATGTGTAAATAAGATTCTATTGATTGTTGGTCCATTTCCCTCTTTACCGCCTCAATCGACCAACAAATGAGCGTCTCACATCACCTGCAGAAACAACCTTCAGCCTTTTGCAGAATGCAAACACTCTGAAAATAAGCATTGATCTCCGTGGCCTTTGTCCTATTCAGAAAATGTCCCCACTCTTATCTAGTGTACTTGTTGACTCCCTCACAGACAGTTTTTTCCCCTGAAAGGTACAAGACTAAGAGAAAGGAGCAACAGGTGTGTGTGTGTGTGTGTGTGTGTGTGTGTGTGTACACGATAAGAAGTCTGCAGCGCCCCAACCCAGTCGTCTTTTTTGCAGGAATGACAAAGGTCCTTTCTAAGTCGCCATCTCCTTCCTCTGTTCTGCTGTTGACAGACCACAAGCACCACTCCCATAGCCGGTGCTTTATGTTGTCCTCGAAACATTAACAATAAATGCTGTCAGCACTTAGGAGTTTATTTGGAGCGTTGAGTGAAGCTCTTAAAATGCAACTGGTGTAGAGGGAAGATAAGAAGAACACTTAAAAACCAGATTTCCTTTTCAGAAGTAAAGGCGGCCTTAATAAATGTCAGTCTGTGTTCTGCAGTGAGTTAAATTTCAGCCAATGTCCCCCTGAGGAGAGACGGAAACAACTGGCGGGCCGGGAACACGGCTGCAGCTATCATGATGCTGTTTTTTGTTGCGCCAGATTTCTCCACTGACAGAGTGTTGGTACTTGAACTTTAGTCTGCTGGCTGGTACTTTAGATTGGTTGTTTTTTTTTCGTTCTTGTTGTTCAGAAAGGAAAAGCAAACTCTTGAGAAATGTTGAGGGGGCAGAGCGCAAGTACTCGTACTTTTGGACAATTTTGCAATGATACAACTGTGCTGATGAAATGAGTGGCTGGACGAGCTCAGCTGAGGAGTTGGGAGCAATAAGATGTGAGAACCAACAGGGGCAGTCATGGTCTTAGATCCGATTCGACAAACCGATCTTTCCTTGAAATGGCCCAAAACTAGAGAACCGGTGTAAACGCTTTGATCTGCCCACAAGTAAAGTCACAGAGCAGCTACATTTTTTCTAAAATTACTATTTATTTTTACCCTGAAACAAATTGATCTGTTCAGCCAATATTTTCAACGATCAACAATCCCACATCTCTTTTCTCCTGTGTGTTTTTTCTGTTGTGAAGGTTCATACCACACACTAGCTTTTGAAGAAACTTTAAAAAGGCAAGGTCTGACTGGTGCCTTGTGTACACACTGGACGCCTGGATTCAATCCACGCATCACAGAGAGGAGTGAATGGGAGGACAAACTCTGAGTTCAGTGACGCCAATTAAACAAGCAGAGGAAGTCTGTGGAATGTTGGGGTATGTTTGAGAGCATTCGAGCTCCTTTCAGAGCTTGTGATTCAAAAGGTGCTGAGTTCATTGTCGTGCTGCTCTTGGTCAATCTATTTTGTGTGTGTGGGCACAAAGTTATTTGTCCCGAGTTCAGTGCTGCTCTGGACTTCTTCCTGTTACCAACAAATTGTTGACTTCCAAAGCATTTATCAAACCTACTCAGTACTATAAATTTGTGATGCTCTTTGCTGTCCTTTTTTGTACTTATTTTGTACTTCGTCTTCATCCTATCTCCAGAGCCTTCCCCAGGTGCTGTATTACAAAATGGTTGTATCAAACTACATTCCCATAGGACATGTAGGAAAGTCCCAGCGTTTGTTTGTCTGTTTGTAATAGACCCATCCTATGGAGTCTAGAGTGGGTAAAATATGCATGTGGTAACTTATATTAGGTAAACCTCCCTGACATGTTTTCCTGAGTTTGATTATTCTCCTCCATTCTTCCTCAGTTAGTTCTCTCTGCCATATGGTCTCCTACAGAGGAATTCCCGTCCTGGGTTTGTCCCATGTGTAAATAACCCTTTTCTGATACCGAACCATGAGTTAGCACAGCAGGACGCTGCATTCAAACCTGATGATGCAGCTTCAGTGTTGTTCAATATCTTCTATGAGGCGACACAGGCGAGCGTCTATCGCTACAACTAAGCTTCACTCTCATTGGATGAATGTGGAAACTACGTTACTTCCGGGGAGGCTCAGCTCCTCTGGGCGTCAGTGGAGCGGTGGGCGGGTCAGGAACGCTGGGCTGCTGCATGATGATTGGAGGAACTGTAGAGAAGGCAGAAACCCATTTCGAAATATTCACTGGAGCATTTTTTGGCTCTGCCCTGTGCGTAGAGATGTTCTGCAGCTCACTGTGTGTCATCTACTTGGCACCTCAGCCCGTTTCATTTTGCATGTGTCACTGACTGTAACTAAAAACACAATTACAGCCATTCATTCTTTCAATGCGTTCAAACGTTCATTCATTTCAATGCAGCAAGCAACACAGGCTGAATATTTGTATGAGGTCGGTCTAAAATGAGCTTTCCCTGTTTGAACAATCTGTAGCCGCCACTGACTGGTATGTGGAGCTGATTTAGATGACATTATTGTGTTGGGACAGTTGCACAACAGCTAATCTGTGCATTTTTTTTCACATGGATCCTTTGCTTAAGAGTGGAGGTGTAGCCGTCAAGCTGTTCATCCCCCTCCGCACAGAAGCTGCGCCAACTCACAGAAAACAAAGTCCTCACTAGTTGGACGCGTTCCCTTAGCAATTAGTTGAACCCACATGCCATTTTGACTAATACACAGATGAAAATTAGCTTCTCGGCTAAGCCAAAATCCCTTTCCCATTGTTCAATCGTTCAACTTCTGTTTTGCAATGGGCTGTGCGTGTTGACAGATGAAGCTTTCCTTCTCCTCCCTCCACCTGCTGGCTGGTTTACGTCACCCTGCGAGCTTTGCTCAGTCAAGTGCATTCCATGTGTACGTGACAGATAGGGCATAGTTATCAGAGCTGGCTAAAAAAGGCAAAGGCCAGCGTTCGTCTGATGGATGAGCAGCCAGAAGTTGCAGCATCATCGCAGACCTCGGCGTCAGCATGGGGATGTACTGTAAGATCCCTTCTCTCGATGCGCTTGATCGAAAGCAATCTGCTGGCTGATCAGCAGACGTGTTTGTTTCCAAACGCTACAGATGTATTAATCATCAGAGTAAATAAGATGAGGCACCAGCAGCCGCTGAGGCTGTCGGCCTGTGCAAACCTGGTGCATCATGGGTGATTGGATAGTACGAGGACGCGTTATTGGAACAATGCTCTGCCCAGAGTTTGACACACACTTGTGGAATCTTTGCCAATGCATTGTAAAGCCATAGATTTGTAAACCGATGGTTTGCCGGCATGTTCCACTTTCTGTTGTTTCTGGACGAGGACGCTCTTGATAAAAACTGCAGCTTAAGGGAAAGTATGAGCCAATACGATTGTTGGGCAGCCTCTCCGACCACATCCACACCGAGATGAGTTCAGGTGTATCTCTATTTTTTTTTTTTTATTGTATGGACACTTTGTCCACATGGAACAAAAGTTTTGGAGCCAGAGTATGATCGTTTCCAGAGTGAACCAACCTGAAGATGCCACCGCTGTTTCCATTAATCTCCTTTAGCCGCATGCGCTAACCCCGGCCACAACAAAGCTACTGAGCGTGATGTGTCCACACAACCATCTTCTTTGTGTCTTTAACACTGCATGCACCATGTCTTATTCTTTGTTTTTGTCTTATTTCTGTGCTAGTGTTACAGCGCCACTCACAGGCCTCGCAGATATACAACAGCATTTTCTTTGGTTTTGTGTTGTTGAGACCGTTCCGTGTTTACGCAAAAAGAAATAAATCAGTTCCGTCTCCATGTGGACACGACCTCAGATTACGGAGGCCTTGATTGAATATGTGTGGGCCCTGTGAATTCTGACACATTTTTCACAGATGACCTCAAAGCTCTGTGCGATTGGGAAATGGAGGAGTTGTTTGAAGCTAGTAACACAGACAGAACACCCAGGAGACATTTTCACGCCACATACCTGCTGTTTCAACACGCACGGCCCAGATCAGTGAGCCTCCTCTGGGTCAGACGGCCTGCGGCAGTGCCTCCCGGCTCACCCCCTGCCAACTGTGCTGAAAAGTCAAATTGCAGTTCTGATTTTAACACCGAGGCTGCACCGGTACATCGGAAGGTGTTGAGGGGAAGCAGGACATTTTTCTTTCCTTGAGTGCCTCATAAATCCCACCTCCTGGAGGCTGTCACAGCAAGGTGTTGAGACGCCACGCTTGCCATGACAATTAGCTGCACATCTGGCCTGCTGATTGAGAGAGTTAGCCAGACAGCTGCTACAGGGCTACCGGTGTTTAATGCGTAAATCTGGAGGGTCTTGGATCATCCAGAGCTGAAGGGGACTTGTCAGGGTTAGCCGCAGCATTTACCGTTGAATGAAATGTGTTGCTAACGCGCCGCATGTGGGGGTGTCGGGGGCGCCACTGCTTACCACAGATATAATGTGACATTCAGTTCATGGAGGTGTCAACGGAAATTGCAGGCACACGTCGCAAGTGCAGAGCAATCCACGATGTACAGACGTTCGTGTGAAGTTAGTTTGTTGAATTTCAGCAGAATTGCTGAATGGGAGCTGGTTCAAACATATGCCGATCCCATTCCGGACATGAATTAAGTACAACTAGAAACAACACTAAATCTAGATCGATTGAAAGATAGATAGATGTACTTTATTAATCCCCCAAAGGGAAATTAAAGTTTTACGGACAGCAGTACAGAAAACTAAGTTGCAATAAATGCACATGCTCTTATCCAACAGAAATACAACAAACATATTAATGGGAATGTGCCGGTGCGTATGTGGACCTCAGACCTCATCACTTCACCTGTGATACTACCTCTGCTACCGGTGGAACGGTCATTCTGCCTCTTTGTCTTAGATACAGAATTAGGTAGAAGGTAGAAAAAAAAGCTTTTATTAAACTCTGCCCTCTCTCCTGTCCTCCATCCCTATGAATATCTTACTTTCCATGCTATTAGCGGTGATATGATTTTTTTGACGGCGCTGTCATACTCTTCCTATTCCCCGTCCTCATTCTCTTGGCAGCCATTTTGCAAATCGAGAGCGAGAGAATTGTAAAGACTTTGAGTCCGATGGGAGCGGTGTAATGTCACGTCTGCTGGGCAGCAGCTGCGGTGGCATCTGATTAAGCACCAGCTTCTTATTTTATTTCCCGCCAAGAGCTGTGTGCTAACCACCCTCACACTGGTGATTCAACACAAGAGAGCCCATTCAAAAACAAACCTCCTCGTCCCTCAGTCTGCATCTGAATATGAGCTGGTCTGTCAAAGCTCTCACCTCGGTAAGAGCTCTTTTATTCGGACAGATCGGTGGAATATGGCTCCTGTTAAGCAGGCAGACAGAAAAATCCCCCAGTATCAGAGCTCAGCCGAGCAATTTCACGTGTTGCTGACCCTCATGTCATTCTGCCGTGTAACACATCGTGACCCTGGGTGTCCTCCGGCGAAGTCTTGTCCTCAGCCTTTCTCACCCTGTTCATGCCAGTCAGTGTGGCTTCATGTCTTTTGCGGCCGCGGTATCATGCAACCTTTCACTCCTGATCAAAGTCACGTCGAGCCCGACCTGCCCTGAGTCACTAACACTGGCACGCTGTCTCTCCTCATCTTCAACTTCACAACTTTCCCTGTTTGTTTTTTCTAACCTTTTTTTTGTTTGTTTTTCTTTCATGTTTCACCGTTTTCCTCCTCTACGTTCTCATTTTCATCCTTCCTTCTCACACTTTTTTACCTTCAAATCTGTGAGCGAGGGGGCTGTTGTCACGTTTACAATCCCCTTTGTAGTCACACGTGATCTTTTCCAGATCTAAATTAGATGTGCCCTTCTCCCCAAAAAAGATGGATGCTATTTAGTGTGAATGGTGTTAGCTTCCTAACAGCCCAAAAAGAAAACGAATGGCTACCATGTATACTGACCTACCTCTGTACGTTCCCTCCTTTTTTTACAACCTCCTCATTCCCTCTCCTTTGAAGACGGTCAGCTTAAAGCATGTTCAAAAGACCTGCGCTCTGCCGTGTATTTGTTCCAGTTAGACAGGGTTAAGCCAACTCTTTAATTGGCCTGCAGTTAATCCCCGCCTTTTCTTTTCAGCCACTTCCAATAAAGGATAAATGACTTCTTCATTTGCCTGTGGCACAAATTGGTTTAGGGAGTGTGTGTTTGTGTGTTAAAGAAGCATTATGATGCTTAAAATACGCTCAAGTAGGCTGCAGGTATACGTATTTGTCAATAGAATTGTAGAGTGATGAAATGCTTCTGTAGCAGTGATTGATATGCCGTTAGCTATAACTTTCATTTAGCATCTTACCTCTCAACTACCTGCCTACTGTATGAAAATGCATCACGTTTTCAAATGATATTTGAAAGTTAAACAATGATACCACACATATTAAATATATTTCTACCATATTATCACCAACCGGTGCGTGGGCTCAGTCCACCTGCAGTCATGCATGTGATGGAAGAATAGCATGTAATCTTATCAAGTGTATTTGGTTGAATATATTTGAGCGTAATCTTGACTAAAACAAACAGATTTCATACGTCAGTTTTGTAAATTCCAGGTTTATTGCAGTTTATTCCCATAAATTCCCAGAATGTTGCAAAATGAATGCACGTTATAAGCTTTGTACGCAGTTGCCATTCACTGTTAGGTCCCTGGGTGTCGCTGTACAAGTGATGCACTCAGGTTCACACCGAATTTTTTTGTCTGACTGAACTTTGTTAACATGATGACATGGAAGAAATACAGAAATCGTTGAGCGATGCGCCTCTGCCAGGTTAAACAGCTCAGTGTTTTAGACCACCTCTAGAGAGGGTGTTTACTGGACAACGCTTTAACACGACAGCCGGATGGAGACGACCCAAACTCATGCCGTTATATTCGTCAGGGCGAGAGGCTGTAAATCGTTTGTGGCCGGAGCATCAAAGTGTGTTCGCCAACGGTCTGGAAGCCTGCGGAGACTGGTTTGCTGTGTAGACACCTGCGAGAAGCCAGATGAATAGTGATGGGAAAATGAGATGCCACAAAGAATTCATTTATCCCCCCCCCGCCCCCACCTTTCTTAAATAAATGAGCCCTGGGCTGCGACCTTACAGCTGCCACCTTTGATATAACACACACTTTAATAAGAGCTGTCGGGGGGGATGGCGCCATGAGCATCTGCATGTGCCTTCCTGCTATTTTTTGCTCAAGACATTCACAAACAGCTCTACAGGTGCTGCAGGCGGAGAGGAGGACGGAAATAAGGAAAGTCGGTGTGGGGGGGTGGGGCAGTAAATAAGAGGTTCACTTGAGATGCTGGACAGTCACTGCTCACAGTTCACCCCCTCCTGCTGCCAGCATGCCTGGACTCCTGGCATCATGACGCTCCCCATGTGTATGACTCAATGGGTGACGATAATTCCTCAGTTTGTGTTAAACAAGCAGAAGAATGGATATTTTCACATGCAAATGAAACATTTTACACTCTCTTGAGTGAATAGAAAAGTGTGACATGTTAACGTAGCATCAACTACATGGATGTGCAGTCAGGCTTAAACTTGTCAGTTTAAAAAAAAAAAAAAAAACTGTCCTCTGGTCTGTGCTACGAATGGAATGTTTGTATAATCCAATTGTTGCAAACATTTTATTTGTGTATCACTGAATTCGTATCGCCCCAGTTCAAATACAGGGAGGAGACTTCACGTGAAGCAGCTGCCATGGCAGCGGCCATGTGCAATCAATGTTCAGGAGTGCGGAGCTTTCGCGTCCTCTTGATGACTGATGGGCCCTCGTCGACCGAGGACCACAGCACTAATGTAGACAAATACAATGAAGTAAAAATGAATTGGTCTCATCAACCAACAAACACTTTTGTTAGCTCATTGCCTGACTGCAGATGATTCTTTGTCTGTGCTGTAAATTCAGACAGCGTGGCCCCCTCCTGCATGTACTATATCTACATACCATGTGCCAAAGTTGACGAATCCACCATTGTTACATACACATTAACATCATGTAATCTCATTTCACGTTATCTATATATTTTCAACCCAGCTGGTCGGGGTCCACTATATTTCATCCTCCATTCTTCACTGGTCGACTCCCGTCCAGACGTTATCTGTGTGCTCCAAATCTGTCAAGTCCATTCTAGTGATTGTTCGGTCTGTCGCGTTTCCAACATGGGCTCTGGTTCCTAACCCCTCCTCGTCCCTCAGCCCCTCATCCTGGCTCTTATTGTCTCATCATGTTGCCTAGCGCAGCCGGCCTTGCTTTTGTCCCAGCCTCACTTTCAGCCAAATACAGCCTGGCTGCCGAAGCGCGGTCTGCAGGATGGTCCAGTAATTACAGCTGGCGTGTGTGTGTGTGTGTGTGAGAGAGAGAGAGAGTTGATGGGATTGGTTGCTAAAGAAACCTAGTTTTTCCATGTCAAATCATCTATAAACATATAATTTAGTTGGCATTAATATTCACTCATTACAGATGATAATGTACAAAATGAACATGTGCTATCGCGTATTAAATCAAATGTAATACAAACCAGCATCTCACAGCTGATGATTGCTGCGTGTTTGGATGCGGATCGCTTCATATTCCCTCGGAACAATTTCATCTAAGTGAAGGTTTCTGTTCCATTTGGAACTGTATAGTTCCTGGATTTCTGGTCCAGGATGATGCATATGCAGTGGCCAAATCATCTAATAACGTCTCTCCCAGCTCATCAGTTAGCAGCTCATCAGTCGCTGCTATAATTTGATTAAAGCCTTAATTCAGAATGGTCAAAGGAAGCTGAAGACAAATGGATCAGTTGAACTTTAAAGCGGTTAGGTTTCGCTAGTTTCAAAGAGAGAACGTGACGCTAACACTGGAACATGTCAGACTGGATGTATTTCTATTGGTAAACGACAAGGTAGCATTGGAGATGTGACGCAGATTCAAACCCCGTCATGATGGCCGCCCATCCCCGCAGAGGTACACACACACACACACACTGTCTGAGCTTTCCGTTACTAGCCACCAGACAGTGATCCTTTCCCTTAGATGACATGTACGCACAGTCCACTCTACTTTATACTCTACAGTCACGTTTAGTTCAGAAAATAAAACACTGATGTCCAGTACTGAGTGAAAGAACTACATGCTGTGTTTTTTTTTCCACTGGTGTCAGCATCTACAGAAGGTGTGATGTCACCCAATGTCTTACACCCACTGGTTTCTGAGAATAGGATATGATATGGTGTTTGTCACCTCCGTCCTTCACGACATTCTTTCAAATAACCACTGCATGTCACTGCAGCCCGTTTGATTAAACTTACAGATGCTGCTTTCTTGTTCTGGAATAAATGATCTAAAAGAGGAAACAGAAAACAATGGATATGAAGATCAAAAAGCCAAAAAAAAAGATGTGCTGTAAGTTCTGCCAATCCTGTCATCTAGTCTGTGGATAATGGCATCAGCCGTCAGCAGCTGCAGCAGCTGTGCGATATTATCACACCAGCGTTCCGTTTTCATCCCAGTGTTTCCTCACTGTGTTACAGTCCTGAAAACAATATCAGTGGGATTAGTACATTCTGATATGAAAATGCTGGAGGTAATTACTTCAGCTTTTACTCCTGAGCAGGAAACCACCACAGCTGGCACATATCCATGTAGGTACTGTATGTAGGTTAGTAGTTGTCCTGGTTACTTATTAATGTTATTTGGCAGCAAATGGACTTGATCAGGTACTGGAAGATGTAAATTAAAGCTATTTTATTATCACTGCATTAAAAAACAAAAAACATGTGGCACTCAGCAGCGGGGGACGGCGGTGGGGACTTTTTGTTATTTTTATTTGAGGGTTGTTTCTGTCAGAAAGGAACAAACTTCTCTCCACTACGACAGAACCTGAGTACCAGTCTTTAGATCAATACCTAGTCAAATGTATGTGGCCCTGGCCACCCATTTGATGGCCAGCGGGGGTCAACGACTCTCACGTAACACTGACAACTCCACTCAGACGACCTGACAACCCAAGTGACGAGGAGTTACAGAAACTCTCCACCTGCCAGTCAGAACTGAAGATAAGAGCTTTTAAAACAAGGTCCGATTAAGCAAGCAAACCCACATGAGCGCAACCCTTTTCAATGACCGAGCATTTTCTCTCAGTGTACATTTTTTCATCTTCTTCTTCTTATTTTCATCATGTCTCCACCTTCGACCGTCCCCTGATGTCCAACCAAGGGAGCCACTCCTCTGAGGTTTCCCCTGAATATCTTTGTGAGAAAGTGCACTGCACAGTTTTCCATCAAGCGATGCACTCGACACTCTTGGAACACACTTTACACTCCGTCAATAACCACCCCCAAATCGCTCCATTAGTTTGTTTCAGTATTTTTCTACCATTCCTCCACACGTTCCCTCTCGGATCTCCAGCAATTTATTTTAGCTCTGATTAACACAGAAAATCCTCTCAGTCGCTCAGAGGACAATGTTCTTTTCTCCTCGGTGGGGAAGAGAAAGTCTCTCGGTGACTCTTTAACCCATCTAAGTTGTACCAGACTATTTTTGAGTTTGGGAGCTGTGTCTGGCAAAATGTACAACATGTATCCGCTTTGTCAGACTTTAACTTGTGAAGAATGCTGCATTGGCTTGTCTTCACAGCAATCAGGTCCTCTGGGCGTCAACACGTACTAATCCGTCTCCCATGCACATGCAAATAGTATCTACTGCAGAGACGGAGATTGAGTCATTGTTGGTAGATG
Source organism: Aeoliscus strigatus (assembly GCA_901007665.1). Lineage (NCBI taxonomy): Eukaryota > Metazoa > Chordata > Actinopteri > Syngnathiformes > Centriscidae > Aeoliscus > Aeoliscus strigatus. The sequence goes on from CAAKHB010003452.1 coordinate 184,289, forward strand.
CGTAGAACTGCCAACTTTTATTAGCGGTTCCTCTATGTCCGTAGTTTGCTTGGTTACATCGCATCCCAGGAGCTTCTTCAGTTCCAAAATTGAATGGGGAGTTTTGCTGCTTTTCCTAGGTTCTGTTGCATTTCCTCTTGGCTTTTCTAGAATTGGTCCAAATATTGTCTGTTAGCATCGAATTAATTCAAGACAAAGTTGCCCATCGCCTCATTTTCTTGCTCTTCGTCATCAAGATCCTCAGTTTCTGCTATGGTAGCGTCCAACAGCCTGGGGAGCAAAAAAGCCTTTTCCATTGCTCTGGAGGCAAACCTGTGATTCTCACCTCCGCCTCAGGCTAATTTTGTTCTCAAATTTTAACACACTCTGACTGTACTTATCTTTATTTTGTGGCTTGACTTTGTTCGAATCGACGTCTGGGTGAGCGTTCCGTGAGAGCATCATAGAACTCGTTATTTGCTCCATAGATCAGAGGGCTCATCATCATTCTATCATGTTAGCGCCACATCCGCAGGAAAAGCACATTCTCCTGGCTGATTGACAGCCTGTTCTACTTCGTAACTGCATCTCTGTGCTTGTTAGTCCGTCCATCTGTCTTCCCATGTCAGCTAGTAAGCATCCCACGGCCGTTCTCCCTTCTCTGCTCACCCCATCATCAGCCTCTTCTTTTTTTTTTTTTGTTATGGCTTCGCAGTGGTTCGGGGACAGCCAAGTGAATAAGAAAACATTCTAATCTAGGGCACGAGCTGCATTCCATTAGCTAGGCCTGCCAACTCTTATCCATTGATCTGCCCGGATTTGGGAGACTTTCTAACTTTATATTTTGAGGAGTTGCATGGGGAGGGAGTAGCGCCTCACTGATCTGACAGATAAAAACAGAGATGAAAGGGCTGCGTTTAGGCACAGGCCTGGGACAATACGCAAAGATGGGCAGGGGAGGATTGAGCTGGAGATAAAGGAATGGTGGATGGTGGATGTGGAGGAATGCGGCAAAGGCGGTTAAGACAGTGGAGAAGGTCGCACAAATAGAACATGAGCACACAAATATGGAATCCCTGTAACAAAATAGCCTGAATCAACTGTCCGGTAGGTTCCCAGTGAGAGGTCTCAGGCTGTCTTCCAGATTTTGACCCCTTAATACTATCAGTTATGAAAATGAACTTTTACTTGTGAACAAATTGTTTAGTTTTGTTTTTAGCTTCACAAAAGTAATAGAATATATGACATAACATATTTATAGACATGAAATTATAGAAAACATGTCTGAAAGAACATTTTTTTAGCATACATGTTGTTTTTTTTTTCTGTGTTCACCAGAGGTTCAATTTCTGCTGAATCATGATTCATATGACGTAGGAAGCTTCATGAGACGTCTGACAATCTCCTCTTTGGCTAATGATTTTTTTTCCCCCAATGTTCTTTGGCATACAGTATTTTCTCTGGGATGAACTCAGTTCTTCGGTTCTCAGTGATTCTAGAATGATCATTTGTGGGTTTCACCACAACAATCTGCCGATCATACACAGTGACAGATCCACGCCATGAACTCCAGATCGTTCACCCTGTCTTATTGGTCCTCTAACTCCAGCTGTGAACCAGAAGAACAGAGAAGCATCCAATTAGAGCTTAATGAATAAATCTGAACATAAGCATTATTCAAAGAGCCAAATGCAACGTGATCAGAGGACAATATCATTCTCCTTTCTGCATTCTTCACTATGCCTCCACCCACACACACACACACACACACACGTTGACTCCCACACACGTTGACTTGGAAAAGCATATTTCCGCCCTTAATTAAAACTGTCGCTCCTGTTCTCTCGGCTCGGTGGCCCGTCGCAGCACCTTAGCCCTCCCTGACAACGCTTCAGAGCAGAAAATCTGGGGACGCCATCTCCTTGCTGGCGCGGTAATCTCTGCCTCTCACACCCTGTTTCAGAATTAACCGTCCTCATTATCACGTCCTCGCAGACATTCTCCCTCTCTCTTTCCCGTCAGCCCTCCCCTCCGCCTCCTCCTCTTCCTCCTCTCGTGTAAATCCCCCCCTCCTTTCTCCCATTCCGGCTCACCCTCCTCGCCTGAAGTTGGGAACATTCTAAATAGCATCATGAGTGGCCAAAGGCGAGAAAATGCATTTTGGTGTCAGCCAAATGATAATTGCATTGCAGCGGTGGCGGAGTCAGAAGCTCATTACATAAGCGAAACATGAGAGCTCCCGATGTTTGGGGCTGAAGCCGTCACGGAGGTGTTTTGAAATGTAGCCAAGGGAACATGGCTGCGTTACCAGAGCCCCACCACCAATCACTTAGTCAAGCCTTTTCCATTAACCCCAACTCACCCCTTAATGATGCCACGCAATCACAGCCGACCTTCTGTAAATGTCCTTGTTAGTCGTGGCGTCAGGGCTGGATGTCAAGATGTTAATGAACCTAAAAGTATCAATTGATTTTCTTTTTCTTTTTTTAGTACTGTACCACCTCCATGTAAGAAGTGGACATAGCCAGCGCCACCTTAAGGATTTTCCATCACCGTGTTGCCAGTAGGAGGTGTATTTGAGAAATGGGAGCTATAACGGATGTTGATCCCACTGGTTGCTATGGTGACTGTCCGTTTTCTACCCTTCATTTACAACCCAATACATTTACTGAAGATGATTTTGTCATGGATGCATCATGAGACAATGTGAATCAGTGTTACTCAAACTTTGACAGCATTATCCATATATTTCATAACATTCAGGATTATTGAGCCTGGATCATCTTATTGCAACGACATCTCATTGTTCTTCCTGTTAGCGACCAACCTGACCTTCATTCAAACTAACATTTAAACATTTATCCTTTACTGGCCCATAATTGATTCATGGGCATTAATGCATAAACTGTTTTCTTCACGTCTTTGGAGCTCACAGACTAAATAATACATCATGTGCACTTCTTGTGGAACATCTGCATAAAACATTTGCCCCCAAGTATTTTGAATCTTGCATTGTTCACGTCCATCTTTTGTATCATGCACAGCTCCATTTCTTGGCGCACCTCATTGGTAAAGCCTCGTTTATGCTTCTGCATCTAATCGACGACACGTTGCCAAGTGTGTGGGGTACGACGTAGCCTGACGTGCACCCCTCAGAAATAGAACTACACATTGCCGCTACGCAGATGTCGAGCTATGCGGCAATTTAATGTAGCAGCATAAATCCAGCTGTAGAATCCTTTCCAGACACACTAGGATCCCCCGTTGATGTAAAAATGGTTATTTTCGAGATCTTATTTGTGGTTTTTCATGCCCCCTAATGGGGCACTCAGTATTGCAGTTGACCCAAAAGGATGTGAAGGAGGGTGCCCTATATTCAGGACCAAAAAAAAAAAACCAAACTGTGCAGTGAAGAGCTGCAGCACCGACAGGTGCAGAGGATGGAAGTGAGTCTGAATGGGATTGGCCTCACCAGGTGATCCGTCCCCTCCTATTTTTAACCTGTCTGGCTCAGTAACAGTTCATGTGCTTTGTCAACAGCCGTGTTGTACAGAGAGCGTCTGTGTGATGTCAGGCATTCCTGCTTTGCATCCAAAGAGTGATTTACTGCGTTCGTTAAGAGCATCAGGGCAGTTTTCCCAAACCCCGTCCGCTGCGTGGGAATGTAAGCAGCGAAAGATGAGTGAGAGGTTTTTGGCCACGGCGGGAGACACAAAGTGAAACGCTGTGGCTCTGATAGCACCCTCAATCATCTCTCTGAGAGCCAACACTACAAGGCCGTTCCTTGAGCGTGAGTGGTCTGAGGAGACTGATGGACAAACACAACATGTCAGGCTACAGTGAAAGGAGAGAGGAAGACAGAGGTTTTAGATGAAGATAGTTTCATTATTGGTTGTCAGATGCCGGCGTGAGATAGAGGCCGTCCTCAAGATGCTGGGTCAGGACTCCAATCTCCAGCCAAAACAGCGCAAGAGGCACTGCGGAGGAAAAACAATTCAGCTGACATGTAGCTGATGGAAGGAACCGCCGGCAACATGGAGCCCGAGAGTAAACAGACATGTGAGCTAGGCGTTGGCGAAGAGATGGAAGGAGCAGATCAATGCTGCTGGCAGAAAGAAATGATCAGTTCCAAAGCTCTCATCGTCATTCCGAGAGGCGCGTCCCTGCGCTCCTCTCAGGACACCGTGGCGTCTCTCAGCTAATGATGCTCCTTTCAACGAGGCCTTTTTAATGATATGTGCACATTGACCTGTGTTTTATTGAGAATAATGGAGCCAAAATGTCTCCCATCAGCTACAATATTTCCCAGGTGGCTGCTCATTTATCACTGGACTTACACTTCCCGGGAGAATCATAATGCACACACACACACACACAGACACACACTTTCACGGCCACTCAGCCTCTGCAGCAATCGCTCTGCAGCGAGAGTGGCATGAAGAGCAGGACACACTGTGTCCTTGTCTTATTTTAGCGGAGCCTGTGTGAAACTGAGTGAAAACAAGTATAATCTGTGTGAGTGGCGGAGTTTTTTTGGGTTTAATAGTATCATAACCAGTCTGAGCTGCTCCCAAATTACCCAGTTTCATGCCATCGGGGGTGTTTACATCGCTGGATCAGCTGGTGCTTCGGCAAGATCATTTAAGTAGAAAGTATTTAACTTGTTACTTAACTTATTACTTGTGGAAGGTTTATTCATGAAAAAGAAAACCATTTAAAAATCCGCAAAATGAAGAACATAGTTGTTTATTGCAGCACTTGTAAAATATTCATCAAGCATGTCGTGGTTCCTCCTATTTTAACTCAAAGCGACAGAACTCAAACCAAAGTTTCATATGTTTGAATCCAGTTTATCAGTAACCCTGAATCTGAGGAACATTCTACAGAGTTCTCCTCATTTTAGCATTTAAAAGCGGTTTTCTCCAAATCTGCTTCCATACCTCAACCAATCGGCTCCCTGCTTTCCCTCATGTTCCCCACCTACGTTTCCTTTAGTCTCGTTTTGTTCAGTAGATTTATGTCCTCGGTGTCTCATTTTATTTTTTACTACAATTTCTTGTACATTTTTGCTAATTTATGTGGTTCATAATTTTCTGTGTGGTATTTTAGTTTCTGTCTTGCCATTTCATCATTCTCCTATTTCTGGGGTCAAAACAAAAAAAAAAATAAAAAATCCAGCTCACCCCTGCACAATGTCACTCTCCAGTATTGGCTTTGCATGAAAAAAACGTCGAGCTGCACGTTTTCGAAAGCCAAATCACAAAGGCTCTGTCTCCTTCTCTTTGTCCTTGGCGCTTGTGCTCCTGCTGGAAGACACCATTAGGTCAGGGAAGAGCAGCAAATATTCTATGAAGGTGTACGCTGGGATCAGCTCCCAGACTTCCCTCCGTCACCGAATAACAGGTCAGACTTTCTCAGCCGAGTGTTTCCTTTTGTTACCGCTGCGACACCTCTGCAGTCTGAGTTCAAGGAAATACCTCGAAAAACCTCAAGAATATATTGTCAAAGTCCATTCATATTTGGTTTTAATTTAAAAAAATTGTCCTATTTCCCTCAGCTCGTCCCTCCAAATATATTCTGAAACACGTCTATGTTGGTATGTATACATACATATTGTATATACATACATATTATACACATATACACACATATACATATATATTATATATATATTTATACATACTCAAGGAATTTAAAAACGCACCACTCACATTTTCTACTTGATCTGACCTGCCTGAGGTCGAGACCTGACACGAACTGATTCTGTGACACAAACACCAGGAGCGTCGTGAACTTGAAAATCCTTTTTTTACTGCATCAGTGCTCACAGCCATTTAAACACTTATTTTGGAGGTGTGACAGAAAACAAAAAACAACTCCCCGTCTGTTCCACTCGGCTCCAGATGCATTCACTCTGGACAAATAAAGTCGATTCAAATGACATTATCACAGAATACAAGTGAATAATTGTTATCTCTTTACTTTGGCAATCTCAATGGGGCCAAATAATCCCGTTTTAGCAGCTTCAAACGGGAGCGGCGAGCTATCTATGGCCCATTACCTTTGCTCGATTGCTGCCGTTGCATGTGAGAGGGCCTTTAATAGAGAGCTCAGCGCCGGCGTCCAGCGATTGTTGATAGTGTCTGATATGGTGAATCAGTTCCCTTAGGTTCAGTTTATGCACTCTAATCCTCATAGATAGATAAGAAGCCTTTAATGTGACACACACACACACACACACACACATATACACAAACCCATATATTCGCTCAGGCATTTGCACACATCACAACACATACAGTGTTTGATTTGCATACACACAGCCTGCTGCTGTCCCACTATCTCTGTATTTGACACTATCTCTGACACACACACACACACACACTCAGCTGTGTTGTCAGGACCCTGACAGTACGCTGCCAGATCTGACACATCTGCTTTATCCGGAAATTTTGTCTTGTGCTTGTCGTCACCCCAAAAACCTTTGGGTTGTGTGTGTGTGTGTGTGTGTGTGTGTGTGTGTGTGTGTGTGTGTGTGTGTGTATGTGTGTGTGTGTGTGTGTGTGTGTGTGTCTGTGCGCGTGCGTTTGTGTGACCTCAAACATCTTCACGCTGCCTGTTGCCATGGTGAGCAGTCGTGTGTGTGTCCAACTTTGAGTTGATTCATCTCCTGTTCAAACAAGGCAGCAGTTTATTTTTACCCCCCCTAACCCCTCCACCTAACCCCTCCACCCATCCCCGGCTTCGAATCCAACAGGTTCACGACCACAACTTACCAAACCAACACGCATTGGCTCAGTGCATTTCCAAAGCAATATGTAAACAGATGACCACAACTGAATGAAACCAGTAATAATGAGAATGATCCAGAAGAATGACACTCAGACTTAAAGGAGCTCTTCTGCAGTATCTGTGTACACGGATGAATAGTAGGTCAGTGGTCATCGACTACATACACACACATACATACAATTAACATATGACAATGTTTTCTGAGTGACAAACGGTGGATGATGCGATAGAACCGTTGTGTTCTCGTAACGTGTTTGTGTGTGTGTGTGTGTGTGACGATTCGGTTTACACCCAGAAGTAAGAGCGGACTGTTTCCACTGAACGTGGACAAAGAGCTTTGTGTTTGACGTATCGAGAACAGACTGACAAAACGACGGCACACACTGAGCGCGCCGACGCATACACACGCCAACCGATTAGATCGCTGTCGCAGTCATCACTCTCCATAATGTGCAATCTTTGTGTTCAAGGTATGTGCGCGCACACACACACGCGTACGCACTTGTCAGCATCGCTTGCGTTCATTATGAGAAATGAATTTCGCCGTGCTCACCGACGCAGCAGTCAAATAAAATCACCAGATTAAAACGCTTCGTCTGTGGTTAAATATACATTTGCGAGTGTGATATATATATTTTTTTCACCCAAACAGTTTAATGTTTACAGCAGAGAGAGAGAGAGACAAGGAGGAACGGCCGGAGAGAGGATGGCGGAGAATTAGCAGCTGGGTGGTATTTATGCTAATTTGGATTTAGCAATTATGAAAATGAATGAGCAGAATAGAAACAGAGACCTTTTGAAGAGATTGTCTCCGTGTTACAAAAGAGAGCGTTTCATGCTTGATTGGAATTAAAGGTGTCGATAACGGCGAGGACAGGCGCCGCACGGCGCAGTCCAGGTTGTCGCAGTCCAGGTTCACCGTCACCTTGAAACGTCGTGAGCCAAAAGTGGAAGGAAGAAAATATGTTGAAAAAGAATTCACGTTTCTTTAATTCAAGCGTGCACAGAATCCTGGGAGAGGATCGCCACGAACAGAAAGATAAATCAGTATTTAAGCACCTGCAGATACTTCTCACGTACGTCAGTTAGCGTTAGCTCGTTAGCGGTCCCATGCTTTCGCCCCTCTGACCTCCAAGGTCGTCTTCAATTCTTTGAAGGCTCCTCACTGCTCAGCAACCGCACGTTACTGCACAACACTTTCAGGACCAGCACAGGATTGTTGTTTGTTATAAAACAATGTGGGTTATTAGGCAGCGTTCAACATTTTTCCGATCAGCGGCAACTGAGGCCGGTTAAAAAGGCAACTAATTAACTTCTCAAGTTTGGGATGTTTCTGAAGTTTGCCGTGAAACAATAGTGAGACAAACACCGGTGCGACGCAGGTGAGATGGAGGCGGACGGAGAAGAGAAGAACACCACAAGAAGGCTCATTAAGTCAAAATTCAGACAGAAGCGCTTCTACATTTCCTTCTGCCAGTAATTAGGAAATTGATTAATGAGAAAGGAACACACAGTGCCGCCGCAATTACCAGGCTAACGGAGAAGTCTGTTCTTCCGTAGCTGCGCGACGAGGCGGAGCAGAGAGCAGTCGTGACGTTACGCCCATTGACTTCTTGTCTCCTCGTATCCCTCCCCATTTGCGTTTCACCGTTATGGCTCTGTTACGAAAATAACCCTGTTGTTCTCTTCCGTGGAGCCGTCCCATCAGCCTATCCCTCCCCCTGAAGGATGCTGCTAACTGGGACAAGCACATGCAAGTAGGATGCCAATAGATTCCACACAGGGAAAGCCCTTGATTTGAAACAAGCCTTGGTATGTTTTCTGTTAGTCTCCATCCATTATTGCTGTGTATTTTACTTCAGTACCTCCGCCAAGTTTGTCATTTATCTGTCTGCTTGTTTGTCTGTTAGCTCCAAACGTTATGCACCGATTTTCATGAAATTTTCAGGAAATGCTGATAATGGACCAGGACCAGATGAATAAATGTTCTGGAACCATCTGGATCCAGAAATGTGAAGTCTTCGAATGCAGGTTTAGTTTTAAATATAAACACTTACAGTTTATTCCTACGTTATTTCTTTCTGACAAAATAAAAGCAGGTGATACTCGCGTTTCCTCTCACACTTGTTTATGTGTTTCTGTCTCATTCTATCAGCCTGCTGTCGGGACTTGTAGCAGGTGGTGGATGTCGGTTGTATGTGTGTGTGTGTGTGTGGTGCAGCAGGGCGCAGGTGTCAGGTGTGTGCTGCTCAAGTGAAGGGTGATGAGGAGGTGCGTGTTTTTTTTGTGCAAGATCGGTGGAGATTTATGCTGGCAAAGCTGTCGGGTCTAGTCTGTCCCATGTCTGCCTTTAGCGCTCTCTTACACACACATAAACATGTGCAGACTTAAGCTCATAACCCCAGTGGTCAGAAACAAATCCAATTCTGCAGTTTTCCAAATGCGTCTTTTTTCTTTTCCTCTGTTATACGAAAGCTGTTTTTCTTTTTCTACCGTTCCTTAAACTTTCGCCACGTTCACAGAGAAAAGATCCGTCTTTTTAAGTTGAACTCGCTCAAAATGATGCATAGGGACCCAATGTAATTAGTGCAGTAAGGAGTGAGTACAGGTGCGGAGTGTTGGTCAAATCCACGAGACAAAGTTGTTTCCGTGCTGTCACTGCAGGTCTGTCCCAGCCGGAGGGCAGCACATGCACCCCGCCGACTTCCTGCCGACACTTCACAGTGAGAGTCAGACTGAACCATTGAGATCACCAGTGTGTCATTTCGTTTCTCATGATATGGGTCCACAACCTTCTCCTTTACTTGCTCCATTCACTTTTTTTTGCTATTATGAGCGAGTAGCTTCAGAATTTGTAGGAGTATAGAGAGATAAGCTCCCCGTGACTCTGTTGCCTGGCAACCTACAGTATACCGTAGAGCACATAGAGCTCACGTTTTCCTTCAGGTTTGAATAGCTGTCTGGGCTTTTTTTTTTTTTTACCACAGCCATTTCTTATTGGTTGTTTCTTAGTGATGCAGTAATTACAGCATTTTACATAGTGGAATGATGCTGTGAAGAGACTCCGGCGGCTCGGCGTAGCGTACCGTAGCGTGGTGCGCCGTCCCTGAGCTTGATCTCATTCTGTTGACATGCGTTTGTTGTTTTTGCTCTCAAATATACAGCGTTCCGCTCCCAGCAGCTGCCACGTTATCACCCGAGCGTGGCCTTCGGTATTACTTCAATGTACAGAGCTGTTATGTCGCGGAGTATTTGGTATTCATGGATGCCTGATTCAATTATTTCTGGATGTCTCTTCCAGGAGCCTGAGCGCTACACGCAGTAACATTAGTTGTATGTTTGGATTTTTCACGCTGCGTAAATGCGCTCATGAATTCCTGTGAGCCACAGGTTTGTTGTAGAAAAATGACACACAAATGTGTGGCAAAAATAAGAACATGTTAGTGAATACTCCGCTGTTCCGGAATATTTTCGTCTGCCGCCGAGGACGTTGATTTGGGGTGATTAGGTGTGCAGCCTGGAGGTGGTACGTCCGTCTGATTGGCTGATGAGACGTCTGCGATGAAAGGAAGAGGCTCTGAAATGTGGCTCTTTTCTTCTCTCAGCTATAATGAGCGCGTGAACGCTCAGTGTCGCCCTGTGGAGGGTTCGGATGTGTGAGTTCCGTGTTTTTTTTTTTTGGTTGTTTTTTTTTGGTTGTTTTCATGCTCGCGCATTCGCTAACGTATATATTTTCTGCCTCCGACGTGTGTGGTGAAGCAGGCGAGTAAACATGCGCCCCGCATGAAATCAATTTGGATTTACAAGGGTTCTGTTGCTGCAAGGTTCAACTCACACACGCACGTGCACACACACACACACACACTCAGGCAGTAAGTGGTTCTGCCCCAGCAGTGCTAAACAAGGCCAACAGTCCAGTTATAGACGGTAAATAGAGCAGAGCATCTTCTGTAAACAACCAACAACACACAGGCTCATAAATTCTGTGTCATTCGTGCGTGCGTGTGTGTGTGTGTGTACCTGTTATTCATTCTGGTCAGCATTTCCCCAAACATGCGTCCACGTGCACACCCCTGATTCATTCCGCTCTGCGTTGGCTCGAGTCCAGTTTTATTTTTGCAGCATCAATTCACAAGTCCTCTCATGACGCTCAGCAGCCTGACTGTTCTAAAAGAAACCAACACGACATGAGCAGCCCTTAGCTTACATTTACAAGGTGTATTTATATACTGTCATGGTGTACTGTGTGTGTGTGTGTGTGTGTGCGGATGTGTCGGTCTGTTCCACACAGGTCAGACAGGCATACGGGCACACCGTAAACGCTGGCATCCTTCCTGTGACCTGACCACGTTGGGCTTCCCCACTGGTGCGGAAATCAAAAGCCGGCCACAAGCCGGCAGGCCACCGGTCGCTCGCAATAAAGCAGCCCGTCGACACGGGGTGTTTGCTGGCGAGGGTGTGTCATGTGCAGGAAATTGTGCGGTTGTAGGTCAGGAAAGGATGTTGTTGTTTTGGCAGGATAAGACAGAAATAATGAATGTCAGGGCAGCAGCTGACACACACGCATTGTAAACATCATTAGGTTTCTGCTTTCTCTCACAGAGTTGAGTTAGAAGGACATTTTGTTTTCCTCAATAAATCACACAATATATTAACTTAGCATGTTTTGCCTTGACGTGCCCTGTGTGCACATGCAGTTCGTGATGGAGTGTATGTGTGTATTATACAGGGGGAGAGTTTTTTCCGACCATTTTCCCACTGACTTATTGCCTGCTGTTCTTTTCACTCAGGCTCCACAGTGTGAAGTCAGCTTGTTTGTTTGTGTGTGTGCTGAGAATGTGTGCAGAGTCAAAAACAAACAAAACAAACAAAAAAAAAAAAAGTACCTTTCCACAGAATACAACATTGAAAGCCGCGCCGTGAGTGTTCGGTATCACTGACCTATCATTTTCATCATGCTTGACGGATATTGTCTGCGGTGCTTGGAGTCGCCGGCGCTGCAGGTTGCTATGGTGACACAGCAAGAGGGGGAACAGAAACCTGGGGCTGGAGAAACGGCGGCATTTATCACCCACTGGGGGTGGCGGGTCACAACCGGTGAGCTGACCACCCACACATGTGAGCAGACGCCTTCATCCAGACTTCAGAAAACCAGTTAAAGGCAGCCTCTTTGGAATTTGATTCACTTTATTGAACTGTGGTGCTTTAGAATCAGATATTATTCATGTATCCCTGCAGGTAAATAAACCCCACTGGAGATGGATAAAGAAAAAAAGTTCATTTTGTGTTGTACATCCCAGTTCAGGACTCTCAGCATGTTCATCAGGTTCAACAAACGGATGTTTAAAGATGGCCGATGTCCCATGAGCACCTTCATTCATCGTATTCTAGTGTGCATGAAGAGAAGGTCAGAGTTGAAGTTAGAAATCTACATTTTGGTCAAGGTTGTGTTATTTGGTTCAGGTTCTTCATCTGTTCATTTTTCCACTGTCACACACCTCCAACGTGTACAGGTTTATCTCCTGCATAGGTCAGACTCAGTGTTTACTGACTGAAATACTGAATGATATTTTCTCATGTTTTTCACTCTAGAATAGCGACACTGCAGTTTGTCACGTTCGTGTTTACATATATTTGTTCTTTATATCTTGCCTGCTATGATCTGTTTTGTAATATAACACATATATGTATGTATATTTGTTAGAACTCTGATACCGGTGTGGGACAGTAAGGCAGTATCTTATCTACAAAAAGTAACGGCTCACGCTCGCAGTTTCTTAGCGGAACGTCTTTCACAAAGGTTGGGTCACAGGAGACCTTTCTTTTTTCCATTGCGCTACGAGTCAGGGTGTGTGTGTGTGTGTGTGTGTGTGTGTGTGTGTGTGTGTGTGTGTGTGTTTTCTCATCTGCAGTCACCATCATTCACACAAGTGGCGGTGTGTGTGTGTGTGTGTGTGTGGGGGGGGCTGGTTTCACCTTCTCACATTGTTTCTTTGTCTCCTTTGTCGGATCTAGAAAGAGGTTGTGTTCCCTCACATCTCACTCTGGAAGTCTCCGGATGAGATCTTTTTTTTTTTTTTTCTCATTTTTGTCTTCTTTTCAGTTTGTCTTTGAACACTGTGATTCCGCCTTGTAAACCAAAATGTCACACAGCCGTCGCCGCCGGAGACGGCCTCAATTCCTCTGCGCAACTTTTGTTACTGTCAGAAAATCATCTTTTAAAAATGAAATGAACCAACTGATTTGGCTGTTTGACAGGAGTTTGATGCATCATTTAGGAAACAATTTGTTTATATTAACACACTCTGTGACTGCAACACAGCGGCGTTAAATCTGAACCAAAATGATGAATGGGTGTGGAAGCACTCACCTCAGCCAGACGGGGCAAAGGCCAGGAGAAAGTAATTTATACATTTAATTATTCATCACTGGTCTCATTGTGCTGCATGATAACATGCTGCTTGATTCAACTGTGAGGTCGACACTCCTCAGCGCAGTGTTTATGGGATAATTACTCATTTATTCAGTTTACAATCCAGTATTCGTCCATCTCCAACCTGCCGGTCAGTTTGGTTTGATTGACAAATTGACTTTGTCATCTCAACCCGTCGAGGTCCACGTACCCGCCGGTGCATTTCCATGAATGTCTTTGTTAGATTTTGCGGAAAGTGGCTCAGATATCACAGGATTCAGTCCTTTCAGACATGTTTGACACTTATTATTTTCATTCATCTGTGAAGCGCTGACGTGGGTAAATCAATTTCAGACACCAACACAATCCTGAGTAAATGTTTGTTTTCACAGATTTTCATGTTCAGCACAGTTCGTTCTCTTTTTCACCCAGGTATTTGGAGTAGTTGTAACTACTACACTGAGTTGAACCCAATCCAGATTGAACAAAACCGATTAGTCATAGAACCATTATTTCAACTTTAAATGCTCTCAAGTTGTGTGTTCGCTCCGGCCTGCAGCGCTCCAACTGGCCAGCGTCGTCACTTATCAGCCATGAGCAGAAGAAGCGCTTCAGCTGCTCTCGACAGATGTGAGTCCAACGACCCGAGGCAACAGCTCTGGCTCCTGGATGGCTGAACGCAGGGGAAGGTTGGAGTTTTGTCCAGCTGGTGACAAACTATCAGCTCCGTTAAGTTCGGCGACAAGTGTACACGAGCACCTGAGACAGCGTGAGGATGTTTATATGTGAGACAGGTATCCAAGGGGGTCCAGAGGTGGCAGCGGTGTTCCCATTAGTGAGATAGTGGAGGAACGTTGGCAATTTATAAAAAAAAAAAAATTGGATTATGGCTGCAAATATTGATAATATTGATTATATCAGTGAATCTTACCGGTGTTTTCTTGAATTATCAGTGAGTTGTTTGGTGTATAAAATGTGAGAACATCATGTTGTGTATACAAGAATAATTAGTATTACTGACTAAAATATCCACGATTAACCCTTTCATGCATAAATAGACAAAAAAAATTACAAATAATATTTCGTACTTCTAAGGACACACACATAGATTTATTTAGCATTTCCTGTAAATGACTCGCACAGCAAATAAATCTAATACGATCATCATGAAGCGTACACTCTATGTATGTATGTATGTAGTATGGATCTACTGTTCAGAGCCAAGTACGATAACACAAGATTGTTGCAGGAATCTTGAGACGGTGCCGGTAAACGTACAAATCCACTCGGTCGACACTTTCTACATGTGTCCGCTGAGCGTGTTGCAGAACCGTCAGCTGTTGCAAAAGTGCCGTCGAGCCAGGAGGGCGGAAATGAAAGGACAACAAGGCAGACAGCCAGAGACAGAGGAAGAGATTGTGTTCGCTTTATCCGTGTTTACTCAGTTAAGCGCCGGGTAAATATTAGGTTGTGTGCGCAGTCGGCGTTCTTCTCTACTGGGCTTCAACCTCGCACCTCAAACCAAACGGTGGCAGAGAATAAAGAGGCCAAGTGACAGGAGGAGCTCAAAAAGACATTACTTTGACTGTCAGACGAGGAGGACGACGTGGCGGCACCGTTTTTTCCGGCCCTGTTAAGGACAGAAAATATTGAGTCGGGGGAAAAGTGGACTGAGTGTATAATCTGCAGCAGAGAGAAAAGGAAGAGGGAGAAATGAATGAGAGCGTTCTGTGTTTTTTTACTTTGCTGTGCTGTGACAGGACCCACATGGAGTCACGGAGGGAAAATGAGGACTGAAAGTGGAAAACGATGGCGACAAAAAACACTTTGCTCTTCATTTTGTGCGAAGGTCACAGTCATCCCCTTCGATTCCCGCACACCAACACAAACATGACTGGAAGACAATCACAGGGGTGGTAAAAAGAAGTGAAGTTCCAGTGTGGGGGGTTTGTGTTGCCTCTTCTTGTCGGCGTATACCAGGGCGCGACGAATGGGCAGATGAAAACAGAGAAGTCGTTGCCTCCTCTCCTGTCTGTCTTTTTTTTGTTGTTGTTTTTTCCACTTTCAGCGCTTCATAATTTACACCATTAATGCAACAAAAGATAATGACTGCGGCTTGTTCTCTGTTTGCAGATTCAGCATACGCCCATCGCGCCGCCATGACTGAACTCAAACTGAATTTGATTGTTGTCGTTATGAACCAGATAAGAGTGGACTCGGGCCCAGGGTCAGGACGTGACAGCTCTTTTCTGCGTGTGCTCGCACGCTTGGGTGAAAGGGCGCTTGTACATTTTAATTTGCAGATTTCCCTGATGCTGGGAGTGTTTGATGACATGTGACCATGTCCTGGATCAAAGTCTTCAGGATAACGACCCGTCTTGTCTGATTCCTTTTCGACTGCACATTGGTCGAGTTTTGAGCAGAATAATCTGGAACTCTTACTTAAGATTACTTCAGTTTTTTGTATTGTTATCACAATAATCACAATTATTAAGTAATTGAATAAGAGGTTTATATTGTTTTTATCTCGTTATTCGATTTAGACAAATGGGTGGCAATAATTCATTCATGCATACATCTTATTCAATAGCTCATTAATCCTGTATCACAACGGCCTAAATCCACTCAACACAATGCAGATTGAGTCCAAACGCTCACATCACAGTTTGCTGACTACATTGACGCCGGCAGGCAGCAGTGATTTCCTTCTCCTGCTTTGTGTTGATGTATCGTTCTCCCAAGCAAAAGAATTCGCTCTGACTATCAACTCACTCTCAGATCACTCACAAGAGCTTGTGGATCAATTGGATTCTCGCAGTCCATGTTTGCGAGTGGAGTCAACACGGTAATGAGCCTCTAGAGAGAGAGAGAGAGAGAGAGACAAAGACGGAGAGAGAGCTAAGGAAGAGGAGACGTAAACGCCAGAGTGAGAGAAATGATAATTGAGGACGACTAAAGGTGAAACATCCGATGGTAGAGAAGTCAGAGGAGGATTCCGGAGCTAAAAGGACAATGATAGCACAGCGAGCAAATGGATGGATAGGTGTTACTAAGTCCACTGTTTTCCAAAAGAAGGAAAACACTCTTGTCAGCATTAAATAAGCATGTTTCACATTCATCTGTACCTTGTTTTAATGGACTTTGAGTGTTTTTGTGCCAAATCGGGTTGCTGAAGTCAGATGAAAATTGGGTGAATGTTCCATCTGTGTCTCCTCGTCCATGTCTGGTTAGCGACTTGAAGACCAAGACCGTTGGATTCCAGGCGCAGCGGCTGAGTTGGAGTCTCAGCAACTACATGGAACACATCTGTAGTGTTACGTAACCCCTCACGTCCCCTCAAACCAACGCTGTAATCCATCTGCCAGCATCAGACAGGCAAAGCTAACAACTCCACGATGAATAGACGGCATGTTTGACTCCCAGGGCTCGTTGGGACGTGATCAGAGGCGATGCCAACACCCGGTTGAGAACATTTTTGCATCAGTATTACTGATTCCAATGAAATGGCCACACCGCCACCTCTCACTGTTTACATCCAGTTGGACTGAGGCCAGTAGGGAGCAGGTCCACAAATCCTCCTGCCTGCGTGTGTTCATCCATCAGTCTCCCTGCGGCTTTGTGAACGAGGCCACGTTCTGGAGCTCAGCGCGACCTCGCTCAAGGTTGTTTGCATGCACGTGTGTCGATCGTTGGGTTTTAAACCTGCTGCTTTGACGCTCATTGTGTCGCTGCTTTGCAATTGGTTGCACGTCCCCCTGTTTAAAATGTAATAGTAGAAGTAAATGCTTTACATTTCATTACTGTTTGATGACTTACAGCTGTGGGGGGGTGGTAATTATGGAAAAAAAACCTGCACAGCAATAAAAATAACATTAAAGATATGATTTTTGCAGAAATCGTCGACATGTAACTAAATAAATATTTCTAGTAGATGCAGTATAATTGCACGTTTGTCTCCATGAATGTACGTAATTACAGTTGTGTGTGTTTTGTAATTAAATTACATTGTAGTTCAGACAGTCTGATGATTTAGGAATTAACAGTATTTGTGTGTGTTGCCTTTCTGGCGCATTGAGTCCCAGGATTTGATTTAGACTGTTTTTAGCACCCAGTGTGGGCAATGTTCTAGTGTTCTAGTACACACACACACACACACATCTGTCTTACTTTAATTTCCAGTGAGGCAGCCGGGGGGGGGTGTATAGCTGTGACCACCATTGCCAAAAAGAAGCAGTAAAATGGGGATGACAGAGAGATGAAGAGAAGAGGAGATAAAGTGCTATTAAGATCAAGAGATGTGGGTGGGGGCATCTTTCCCAAGGTGACTGCTGGTCACAGCAAACACATACAAATGAGTTGGCTGAGTGAAAGAGAGAGGAGGAAACCGAGCAGATCCTCTCTGCAAACTGAATGTTTTGCCGCCGCCGTGTTTGAGCTGCATGTCACGTCACATGACTGATGGG